>JAWNNQ010001111.1:600000-900282 GCA_035044765.1 Leucophenga montana | reverse complement strand
CAGTATTACGACGGAACTTCAAGCTGGCGTTTCATACTTAGGGCCGTTGTCGTGACTTGCCCATATCTCTACCGCTCATATTTTTCAGGCGTTATGCTAGTTTTGAATGTCACGGCTCTATTAAGCCTATAACCGTAACGCCGAGTTCGGCGAGCCGATAAATTTATCAGAAGTTTTTGCAAAGTGGCCTGCCAACTCGATCGATAAAAAACCAAAGCAAAATAAAAACAAACAAAATTGAAATTTTGTATTAAAATTTTAAATGCAAACGTGCACATTATAATCATTGATTGCCTCGTATTTTTCTATCATCCATTTTTTTCTGCTAATTTATAATTTTATTGTGTTTACTTTTTTGCAATTGGAATGTCCACCTTTTCAAATATTCTTCAGGGCTACTCAAAATTGATTTAGTATAATTGTTATGTCTTGACATGCACTACTCAATATTATTCCGCCTATTGCATATCTTGCCGTTTCGTATTTTCTTTTTTAGCGGTAAGTTGGAACGGCCCTTAATATCATAAAATTTATTCATTACTTCATAAAAAAAAGAACCATGACTTTTCAACTTTCGTGGACTTTGTACACCCGATTTTCGTATTTTATGCCACAGAAATTTCGTAGATTTCATTCAAAGCAGTGTTTAATATACAGAATTTTGATAAGAAAATTAGATTACAGACTATGTAAATGTATTTTTTTTTTGTTTTTTTGAGATTTACTTAAAAATTACGACATCACAATTATAATAAATCAATTTTGAGTAGCCCTGGACAATATTTGAAGTGGTGGACAGTCCAATTGCAAAAACGTAAACACAATAAAATTATAAATTAGCAGAAAAAAAAATGGATGAGAGTGAGCGCCGCCGCTGTAGAAAAATACGAGCCAATCTATGAATATAATGTGCACGTTTACCTTTAAAATTTTAATACAAAATTTCAATTTTCTCTGTTTTCATTTTGCATTTGCTTTGGTTTTTTATCGATCGAGTTGGCAGGTCACTTTGCAAAAACTTCTGATAAATTTATCGGCTCGCCGAACTCGGCGTTACGGTTATAGGCTTAATAAGAGTCGTGACATTCAAAACTAGCATAACGCCTGAAAAATATGAGCGGTAAAGTTAAAGGCAAGTCATGAAAACGGCCCTAAAAATTGTTTAATTTAAGTGGCCAATATGAAGAGTACTTGAAGCTTCGGTTCCACCGAAGCAAACGTTTTTTCTTGTTTGTTTTGATAACTGCTGGCAGTTGTGTTAACTGCTAACTGTTGTCTAGTCTGGTAAATGTATAATTCGAATAATATTGCGTAACGTCGTTTGCTTTTTAAATCAATTGTAACCGTTATTTAGTTCAAAGCCGCCAACGAAGTGGCAGCACTCATAAAATTCATCTGGCACTGCCGTTCAAATTTTTGCAACTGGACACATTATTGTACAAATCGAATAATGTTGCAGTATAATTATTCTGCGTTGAAAGTAAAGCAAAATAGTTTTATTTATTTAAATAATATAATATAATTTATATTCAAATGAATACAATTAAAGTATCGAGTAATTTAATACTCAAGACTGCCGCCAGTGGCAACGACCGCGAATGGCGCGTCTAGCTGCTGCCCCGCTCCACGCCTAAACAACAACGCACGTAATTAAGGCATAGCGTATATTTGCTTGCTTTAAAACAAAAGCGAACGAACCAAAAACGAGACGACGACAACGTCTGTGATTTGTGAAAAGTCTGCGTCATTGAAATTTCATTGTAAAGAAGGCTCTAAGACAAAGTCAAAGTGTCATGGAATCAGATACAACGGAAGCTGAGAAAACGCGGCCAAACACAGCAATTAAAGCATGGAACAATGATGATGATAAAGACCACCAGACAGCATCGAAATTAAAGCAGCAGAGTGAAAGTGCTGGCCAGAAAGAGTCAACGACCAGCACAACAATAAGCAGCTCAGATACCGAAGAGGATGATGAAGACACACCGCCAACAAAAAGACTGAAATGTAATCCAACCGATGCGGTGGTTAGTGCTGGAGGCGACGGCGATGATAATCATGAAGCGGAATCCACACAGCTGGTGCAGAGCACGCAGTCCATACTGCGTAGTTTTAAGCGTATACCAGTCTTTATAGTTGACTATCACAACGATGTGCTCGAGTTTATTTATCGCTGTCTGGCGTCGCGTCATCTGCCGCTGGAGAAGAATATACTTGTGCATTTCGATTCGCATCCAGACATGGTCATAGCCAGAGATATACCCGCGAGTGCTGCATATGACAAGGATACAATGTTGACGGAATTGAGTATTGAGAACTGGATCATGCCTACGCTGTATGCAGGTAAAATTAATATTGAGTGTTTGAATTAGCCCGTAGCGTTTCGTAAGAGATGGCGTGACTAGTGTATTTCCACAAATTCCACTTTAAAAAGTGTATTCCCCCGTAAACCGACTGTCATTGAGCTTCGTTTTTAGTATATGTCTAACTTTGTGTCGGATAAATTGTTTTTGCGGGAGTACTACTTCATATCTTCAGTATGAAAGAGAAGAAAAAAGTACAGCATCAAATTGTAACCGCTACGACAATCCCAAGTGCAAAAGGTTAGGTTTAGCCCGACCAACCATTAATATCAACGGCGAAGCCATATATCCATGGATATAAACTTAAGCTCTGCATTTAGTGGGCTCAGCTGGGTTTAGTCCACTAGAGCCTAATCAAACCCAATGAAACCATCAAGCGGGATCGCTATCAACAATAATTATCGGTCCCAATTCAAGCAAAACACGATAAAGTGATGTTTTTGCACAACAATTATGGGCGACATGCTGCAAAATCCATTTAAAACCAAGTTTAAAAGGGTAAAATGGAAAGTTCTATCCCACCCGCTGTATTCACCAGACATTTCTCCTTCCGATTACCACTTGTTCTGATGGAATAATTTTGGCCTGGTTGTGCAATCTATCTAGTAATTACGAAGAAATCAAAAATTGGATTAGTGCTAAGTACTAGTCCTTCTTCCGACAGTATACGTATGCCACAAGGAAGATGGTGAAAAGGTAGTGGCTAGCGATGGACAACACTTTGAATTATCTTTTTGTAACCATTTTTACACAGTAAACCCTCAATTTGACAAAGCAAAACTCTACGAATTAAAACAAACACCCAATATTTTAACAAAATATTTCTAAATAAGTCATTGCTGAACATTATATAATTCCGCCACTATTTTAGGTCACTTTGATCGTGTGGTTTGGCTAAAGAACTCATGGTGCCAACAGATACCAACCGGTATACATAAATTCAAAGTTGGACACAAAGACGATCGCATTGGTGTAGATTGTGCGCTGGATTATTTTATTGCCGATGGTAATTATTGTCCCACAGACGAATTACAAGAAGGACGAAACATTGAACTGCGTGTCTACGATGCCGATACGGAACGCCTGAATCCAGCTGAATTTCTGTCAGAGAACGATAAGCAAAGCTTTGTTTTGGACATTGATTTGGATTTCTTCAGCACATCGAATCCATTTCTGGAGATATATAAAGATGCCGATTGCTATGCACAGTTAACCGAAATCTTCCAATTTGTTGCCGTAGAGAAGTGTAAAACGAAAGAGGCGAATTATATTGCCACTGCTGAGCGACGCAAACAGCAGCTTGAAGCGTTGCGCAACATATTCTGGCATCTCGAACGCAAACGCACTTTTGACGGACTGGAGACACCAGACCCGAATGTTATAAGCGTCGAAATTTACGAAAAAGTTGTAAAACTTGCTGAGGTATTGCAGAGTAAATACGCCGATGATGAGATTGACTGGTTATTAATTTTCGATTCGGGCAGTACAACGGACAATAATGGTTTGCCACATCACATAAGCACTTCCGAAGAATTGGCGCAATATTTTGCATATTTTAAACTGTTCTTACAACGTTTGCCGGTGCCACCGGTGGTAATAACTATGGCGCACTCAGCGCAGGATGACTACTGCCCGCAAAATCAGGTGGCATACATTGAGCAACAGGTGTTGGGACTGCTACGTGAGGTCTTCGGTGAACGTGTGAATGAACCCATATTGCACTACATGGACGATGAATGGGATGTGATGAAGTTATAGATGTGGCTAAGCCATTTTTACTATAAATAATTTGTGTTCACAATGGAACAGCTTAGAAACTCTCTCAGCGCTTTGGTTATAATGTGAAACAATTTCAATTAAAGCATACATACATATTTATTACAAACTAACATTTATACTTATATCTAAAAGATACATTTATGTTGTGGGGCGGGGTGTGACGAAAAACTTAGACTTAGCTTGGCATACGATATACATTCTTACTACTAGCGACGTTTATTTGCCTCAACTAACGCGCAAGCTCCACATTTGTGGTTATTTATTTTAATTGTTATGAGTGTCCTTTTTTGGTTTGTTGTTTTTTTGTTGCAGTAAAACTTTTTGTAATTGTAATCGATATGAGATAGTTTGTTTTTGGCCTTTGTTACGAGAAGATAGTCCTTGAAGTTACGTCGCTGTGTAAGTTTTAAATTAAAAATATTTTACATAAACCATTGGGTGTACAACTTTGATCCCGCCGTTTTTCTATAGATAGCGGGGTGTAGTAGTCGAAATAAATAAATTATATACAGCGTGTAGTACCTGTATCACTTGCCGATTTTCATTTACATCATTAAGTTATTCGTGATTAAAAATGTCAGTTTATAAGCCAAATTATCGAAAAAATTCTAATGAAATCTGCTGAGTCGCTCCGAATGCTCTGTCACTTATGGTGAGGTCGCTTTGTATGAAAGAACGTGTCTTGAGTGGTTCCAACATACCAAGAATTATTTTTTCATGTGAAACCCGGTAGAGGGTTGGAAGAGCGAGAATTTTTGAAGATGAAGACTTTAAAGTATTGCTTTATGAAGACTCGTGTTAAAGTCAAGAAGTGTTGGCAAGATCATTGGGAGTGACTCAACATTTAATTTTAAAACGCATTAAAGACATGAATATTGGGTACCATATTAGTTGAAATTGAGAGAAGTCGATAGGCGTTTTTCACCTGTGAACGACAAAAGGATAGGATCCGCAAACGCAAAAAGTCATATGTTAACCCCGGCCAATCAAAATCAATGGCGAAGCCAAAATTCCATAGATTTAAGCTTATGTTCTGTATTTCGTGTGATGTAGTAGTCCACGGAATCTGTATGGTGTCATTAAGATGGAGAAAATTAGTAGGTTAACGTTGGAGAATACTTTGAATCATAAATATGCGTTCAATACTTTATAATAAAGCCTTGAATTTTAAAAACAAAACGGCGGGAGCAAAATTGTATACCCAATATACTCGTATAATAGCTTTTTCTTTTGTTTTAGTATAACTTTTGTAATTGAAATCGATACGAGATAGTTGGTTTTTGGCCTTTGTTACGAAGACATAATCCTTGAAGTTACGTCGCAGTGTAAGTTTTAAAGTAAAGATATCTTAAATAAACTAACTAAATTACTTGTTCTTCAAATTAATTTTGACTTTTTAAATACGTTGTTTAGTAAACCTAAATCTAATGGAATCTCAATATAATTAAAGCTTCCTAGCAACACTCACTCAGAGTTCTGCTTTTTCAGCTTTCTTTTGTTCCTTTGATACAGTCTTCTTACTTTTTTTGTCCGTTTGCTGCTCATTTTCTTCAGAAGCGTCCAATTCCGACTGTTGCTCCTGCAGACACTTACGTTCCTCTGGCTTTCGCAGTATATTTTCAGCACACAAGTAATCCTTCAATGATTTGTCCTCTTGTAGCTTGAAATACCAATCGGCTATAGTGTCCTCATATTGTTCCAACATATTCTCGCATTGTGTCTTCATTTGTGTTACTTCGACGGGCGGCTTGTCCCACAATTCGTACGGTATACCAAGATCCACTTTGACGCCCTTGTCCACCAGACCGTGCAGTGTTTTGAAAGTTTGTGACATGCCCTTTGCGAAGCGTGTACTATCTGTACGTTCCTTGTGCAGATTGTACTCTAGTACTCGATCGCATACGTTCTCCATTGATTCCAGCAGTCGCAGCTCACTGCGTCTATATTCCGTGCGTTTCTTTGGCTTGACATCGTCCAGTGAGTACCCAATTTCAATGACATCGTGTGACCTGCCGGTCTCCTTTAGGCGTGCCTCCAATTCGGTGGCCAATATTTTGCAGGCCTCGCAACGATTTGCATATCGTACGCCCTGCTCTTCCTCCGGCGAGCTGACTTCACTGGAACTACTAACGACGCGCAATGTTACGCAGCAGATTAATAAAAGGCAAATTGTATCCTTTAACATTATTATTCTTATCTGAATACTGCGAAAAACTGACGTGGTTTGTTTGTTGCTGCCGGTATGCAAACAGCTGTTCCTCTGCTTCCTCTTCCAGCTAGCGTTTGCCGGTCAATTCATTCTAAAACCGTTACAGTTTGAAAATCACTCTGTACCAAAAAGCTCCACCATGGCAACTTACTACTCGACACAACAAAACGCTGGCTATTAAACTATCTTAATGTTAGAATGGCATACGTTGTGTTCAGTGGGGTGAGGTCGGGGTATCGAAAGCTAAGGATGGGTGTGTCACAGGACGAAGTTCTCTAATCCCTCCTTTTCAACACGTATTTGGCAAAGATACCTCTACCTCCTCCCTGTATTAAATTGGTGAACTATACGGTTGATTGTAGCATTTTATCTTCAGTCGTCTACGTCGATGAAATTTGTGCCAGAATTAATATCTATTTAGGTAATATGTTCAATTTATTCAATGTTCGCAACCTTAATCTGTAAACCAAAACGTCTACACGTAATAGACTAAGAAACGTATGATGGAACTATATGTCTTTGTTGGGGTCTTGAGTACTCCGAAAGTTGTCTACGATACTTGGTACTTACAATTTTTAAACTCATATATCTCGGAAAGGATACCACTTAAGCATATGGTGGAAAGTTTACGGGACACCCTGTATGTAAGAATATTAACCATATAACCAAATTATCAAAATAAATTATTACAAGCTTTCTTTGGCGTTTAGAAAACTCATCCAAAATGACCTTTTTCTTTAATTTTTCAGAAAATCTTTTGAATAATCGAGGATAGCAAAGAATCAAGATAAGGAAAAATTGGCTAGCTGATAGTATACAATGTAAATTTGGATTTATTCTATTTTTATGCTTTTTCACTATTCTTGGCGTAGTAATGTAGTATTTCGTTCTAGTTCTCATTTCAACACTACGAGAATGAAATGTACATTCATTTTTTTCCCAAAAATTCTAAATCGGTTAAAACTTGTCTGAATTTTTGCAAAGAAAATTAACAAACACGCTGTTACAAGATACACTGTATAGCTTATGTGCTTTCATTCTCGTGCAACCAATTCCTGCCACGATTAGTTTTTCTAATTCCAACCACTATTTCAATTAAACACATTTTGAAACGGCTGCTCCTTCAACATTTTTCAAAACACCGGTGTTTCAGAAAATGAACGAATTGCCACATATTGTCTTCGAATACCCTATTCTTTGCAAAAATGATATATCAAATCATTGATGTCCAAATTTAGACTATAAACAGAATATAATATTTTTGCAAATGATTGCTTTAAGATTTTCCGTGGACTTCCAAGTCATTGTAGCAAATCCGTCGAACCCTAGCCGCACACATTTCTCAGATTCATTTACGTGACTAAAACATTAAGATTAGCAGATGCATTCTGTGCTTTCATATACTTCAGTTCTACAAATCCGATGAATATTTTTGCGAATTAAATTTGGTTTTCAAAAGAATGCCAAAGTTATAAATAAAGCATATGGCCGTTTTTTGAAATCAAATAATGTATAGCCGTGATGTCGGACGAGAGGCAACGGTAATTTTTAAGTGCTAGGATCCAATATGCAAACAACTGTTACTACTTCCTACTCCAGTCAGTGTTTGTCGCTCGAAAGAAGAAAAACCCGTTACAGTTTTAAAAGCACTCTATACCAACAGGCTCCACCATGGCAACGAATTTTGAAATGCGAAAGCAAAATACCGGCTTGCTCCCCAACAAATGAATGCGGCCAAGGTAACCCCCACACTGCCGGCTGTTACCTTGGTCATTTGGGGCGTAGCATGGGGAGAGTCTATTCCTTTTGCCTTCAGTAATATTTTGTTGTGCCTAATAAAATGTATCGCAAAAGATTCTATGTACGCGTGAATTTAGAGCTCCATGCCGTAAGATATAGCAAATTAAAACACAATATGCTGGCCATAAAATATTTTCTCATCTTACAGATTACCTGCCCGGGTGTCTGGCTATGCACGCACGGCTACGTTGAGGCAACAATTAAAGCACTCGGTTACTTCTTTCGCACCGGCGCTATGGAACCTCGTTTTCCATTGCTCTGCCATGACCAATTCACTATGGAGGGTTATTTCAAATCCGTTGGCTCGCTGCAAGAGCTGGAGCATGTTTTGGCCGCTGAAAAGTTGGAAATAACACTCTGGCAAAATGGACGCCGTTTAGCATACTTCATGGGCACACTGACAGATGTCATGAAACCCACACTGCCACGTCTTAGCTGCGAACATCAGACCAAAGTGGATTTGCTTATGAAGGCAACTCCTGCGTTTCCCGGCATTTTAGCACCGAAATTGGAGCTCTCCGCGCAAGTGGCTATACAGGATCGTCTGGGTAACCGGCGTAGTTCTACAGTTGATAGCTATTGCTCGCGACACTGTAAGCTGGATAAGTTGCAGCCAACGCGTTTGTTGTTCGATGCAGCAAAACATGCGCCAAGAATTAATCGCCATTGCAGCGAATTGAGCTGCGATTGCTATTTGGAGCAGCGACGTAGACAGCAGCCGGTTAGTCATGTCAAGCAGCTGCCAAATTGTACCACTTGTCATAATTGTTCCAGACCGGAGAGCGCTGCTAGTTTTGAAGCTGATATAGTGGCGCATAACTATGCACAACGGCGGCTGTCCACCTGCTCCAGGTAATTTTAAAGTGCTCAATTAATATATAAATCGGTATAGCTATTTTTATCGACTTTAGCCTGCTTAGTAGCAATTCGAATACTCTGAGTCAAACATCGGGCGCCACTAGTTGCCTACTTCGTTCTATAAGTGGCAGCAGCTCTCCTAGTAATCTTACTGGCCCGCATATCGATGAGCACCAGCGCTGCTGCGATCTCTGCCAGGAGTATCAACGCGTATTTGCACAACACAGCGTGCATTAATTTAAACATGGAACATTCTGCTGCCGCTGTGTCCTTTGATAAAAAATGTATTTTTAAAATATTTGCAAAATAAATTCTCTAAATCTATGCTCCTTTATTTGGTAAAAATGTGTCTTTTACAACCTTCGCACGGAATTCATGAAGCAATTTGGTCAATAGTTACGAAAATATCATATAGAAGTCCTCTTTATGAACCATGACTTTGAATGGAAGATATATAATCTGAATTTGCTCGAACTGAATAATATTTAATTGTAGTTGATATGTGAACAAGGTGCGTTAAAAGGGTAGCCGCAAGTTCTCAATCGCGCACTTTCTAGTGACAGCATCCATGAAAGGAGCCTTCATTGGATAGATGCATCCGTCACTTAAATCGGGTTAAATTATTCCGGGCATTATGATAACTATATACAAGCTCATTTAATGTGTTCTAAGTGAGAGTGTATTTCTGACATCAGTGCAGAAAGCCATTTCAAGCAAAATTAAATAGACCAAAAAAATTGTTTAGCACAAATAAACGAACCGAACTAATTTGTACTCCAATGTCTATTAAAATAGAATTTAAATGCAGCTTACTACTTATTTTACTCTCTACTGTATGTATGTATCTTAGAATTTACAGAGAACAATGGTATGCATCTTAATGTTAAACTAATACAAAACCATAAATCGTAATCATCACAGTAACGAAAGAGCATCTCAGTGTGGTTTTAGACATATTGGGCAAAGTCCAACTGATCGAAGACTTTTGCAATCAAATGTATGAATAAATTGAAGGGCACAGCCTTCTCAAGTTCGTGCGCCAATAGACGATTCCGTAGCCGTATGCAACTACGCGCAATATCACGGAGTGTGCTGTGCACATTCGGGTCCAGTGGCAAATGCAGGCACGTGAGTGTCGAGTAGAGCCAGCAGCCAAGCCAATATTCGCTGTTAGCCAAATCTAGTGTATTGCTGGCCGATGAAGAGGATGAGGCAGTTGTTAGTTCATCGGGTGCATCATCCACATTGAGCCAATCGCTGAGCATTTCCAGTAGTTGTTCCAAGGTTTGTTGACTCATTTGCAACATGATGTGCAGCAAAGGCTGATTTTCCCGACAGAAACCTTGCCACTTGTCCACATCTGTTGTTAGTGGTGGGGCCAAGCCAGAGTCAAAATTTTCCCCAGCAAGGACTTTGCGAAATTTTATGACTTTGTCGCGCGTCTCCAAGAAATCCTCGCTTTGTGCTGCTTTCCACTCTATAGTCGGCAGCATGCCGGCATCACATGTCTGCATTAAAAAAACAAACATGGCATACTTTATACAAATTTGGGTTCAGAGGATTTCTTATTGCTACTTACCATATTATCGCTTTCTGTGGGCTCCGGTACTTTTTGTTGAGCGCATTTTGCCGGTCGCTTGACAACAACCGCCGGGCAATGTTTACGTTCGTATACCATATGCATTAAAAATTCGTCACCGGTTACAGGTGGAACTTCCGGATCGAAGTCAGCATCAGGCTCGCGTACTTCAAGCGCTTGAGTCTGAAAAGTTAAATCGTCGGCACTCATTTTATTTTATTTTATTTTTTTTTTTTTTTTTTGTGTTAAACGCTCTGTCCATTCGACCAGAACAGTGTTGGCAAACACTTATTGTGTTTATATTGCCAGGGTTGCAGTAGCTACTGGTGATGCGCGTGGATCATATCATGAACAATTTTGTTTGCTTAGTTCCGCCACTAACCATAGTGGCGGAACTAATTCTCTACTTAGTGGTTCCGCTTAACTTCCGATCTCTGCTTCACTAATGAAATTTATAAGATATCTCTAATAAGATGCTTCATTTAAAGCGAATAACTCCTTTAATTTGCCAAGTTTGCTAAAAAATTTAAAGTTAATAGATAAATTACTGAATCTAAAGCAATTAAATATTTGATGCTCGACCTGGCTGCAGCTAGAGTTTCAGCTGCTTGCTCTCAGAGAGAGTTCGACCTACCAAACGTCACGATGCGATCCTAAAAAAAATTATTTATTTAAAATTTTCCTCTCAATACTTTATCGTTGCAAAAAAAAAAAAATTATGCTTCATTAAAACTAATGCTCCGCTCTGGAGCAAAAGAAATAAAATAAATAAAATAAAATAAAATGCATTTTTCCATGCCCTCCCATCATTGGGCTGCAGTCTCCCCCATCTTTAGCTTAGTCGTAGGCCACACTTGTGTTATAGGTAAGCCAAGCCAAGGGTTACACCAACTTACGAGTATTCTTTTTTTTTTTTTTTATTCCTGATAGTGACTCCGCAAATTATCTTGGACTCGATATAAATCGGAGAGTAACTTGGAAAAGGCACATTAAAGGCAACCAAAGAAACTCAACATAAAAACAAAAAAAAACAAAAATGTATTGGCTGCTTGGGAGAAAATCGCAACTTAGTTTGGAGAACAAAGTTCGGTTTTACAAGGCTATTTTAAAGCGTGTGTGGACATATGCTATCCAATTATGGGGAACTGCAAGCCAATCAAATATTGAAATTCTTCAACGATATCAGTCCAAAACGTTTAAACTTATTGTTGACGTCCTCTGGTTTGTGGCTAATGACCAAATTCACAAAGATTTAAATATTCCATACATTAAAGATGAAATACATGATAATACATGATCATTTAAGTGTTTTGGCAATAGGCCTACTAGATAATAGCGATACAACTGGAAGACTTAAAAGAAATCATGTGTTAGATTTACCTTTTAGAGATTAAATTTTGTATATATTGTAAATAAACTCTTAATTAAAGAATTTTGAATATAATAGCTGTTCTCACTGGAGTACAGCTATTTCTGTTATATTATGAACTTTCAACTAACTTATTTATTGTCTTATTGATAGATTGTAAATTAATAATAGCAAAAAAAATTTTTTTTTTTTTTTAAATACATTAAGGGCCGTTTTTACGACTTGCCATTAACTTTACCGCTCATATTTTTCAGGCGTTATAGTAGTTTTCAATGTCACGACTCTTATTAAGCCTATAAAAATGAAAACAAACAAAATTGAAATTTTGTATTAAAATTTTAAATGCAAACGTCCACATTATATTCATAGATTGGCTCGTATTTTTTTCTGCTAATTTCTGCTTATTTATAATTTTATTGTGTTTACGTTTTTGCAATTGGACTGTCCACCTCTTCAACTATTGTCCAGGGCTACTCAAAATTGATTTATTATAATTGTGATGTCGTGAAAAGCACTACTCAATAATATTCCGCCTTTAGCATATCTTGCCGTTTCGTATTTTCTTTTTTATCGGTAAGTCGTGAGATCGGCCCTTAGTTGTAGTATTTATTGGCACAGCCATAATTAGTGCCGGCTTAATAGTATAACTAATTTATTATTAATTTTTTTCTAGTTAATACAATGACGTGGACTTTCACAATTTTTCGATCGATCCGATTCGAGATCCTAATGCGTACGAACTATTTGAAATCCCTTGTTCACACTTTTTTTGTCGTTTGGTGAGATAAAACTACATAGTGTGTATGAAAATTGTTAACATTTTCACACTATGTGCAGTTCAAATTTTATCCGTTACAATTTGTAACTTTTGTTGAATTTAATCGCAACTATCCACAAATATTCATGCATGTAATAAATTTGCATTGTGCACATTCCGAGCGAAGTTAGTTTACAAATTAATTTACAGAAACGCAACGAAACCTGCTTCAAACAAATGTGAATTGCTATTGGAATATAATTCGGATACATCGGTTGTAACTTTATTTTCGAAAAGTATAATATACTTGCTTAAAAACGATACTTTTTGGTGAGTTCTCTCTCGCTTACACTTGACCAGTTTCCATAATGTTGCTATAAACCACTGCTACTACTGCTCTAAACCACTAATCTAAACTTACTAACATTAAGCGGTGTAAGCAAGTGGAATTCGACCCTAATCATGTGGAATACGATCTCAAACGTTTTTATTGTAAGCACAAGACGAGTAGATTCAGCCATGTTCGTACGTCTGTCTGTGACACCCTTTTGCACGACAATCTTTGGGATATTGGTTGGAAAGTTGGTATGGATACTTTTCTAACCATAGACAACACAAGTAACAATATGTCTTTTTCGTAAGGGACGCAGCAGATTGATTTTGCAGTAACTCATTTTTTATATTTTGTTCCCGCTTTTCACATATTAATGTTTTTTCCCTCTTATTTGATGCTTGTCATAAAGTCGAATCATCGATAACTCAACTGTCTAATTAAATTTAATTCTTTAATAAGCTTCAAAATTATCCACTACTATCTACAGCCGTCAAAACAGAGAAATTGTTACCAAATGTGGATAAAATTTAATATATAAAATATTTGTAAATGTAAATTGAAGTAAAACATCGGTGTGCCAGTGTAAGGAGTATTAAAACATTGCGATTACCATAGTTAATGTTTACTCTTAATCGATCTACTGGTGGAAGATGAAAAAATTGTATGGTTAAAAAGTTGAAGTTGATTTCTAAGCGTAAAATGGTCCTTCGATTTCCGATGAGAATAATGATTTTCAAGGAAATCAAAAGGCAGAGTAAACAACACGGGACATCACATAGTTCCCTTGATTTTTCCTCCAGCAACGGCGGAGACTCAATCATTTTGCTAAGATTGGATTGTTGGTATATACATGAATCATTGCATCGACCTGAGGAGCGAATGTTAGCATAGATGAATCTATAACTAAGGTTTAAAATTAAATTAAAAAATTTTGGCAAAGAAAATATTTGCATGATGAGTGCCGGAAATCCACTATCGCAAATATTACCACAGAGCACCAGCCTTTGTAATTCTGATGAACGATTGCCACTGCTGTTGATGGTTTTATTTCATCCATCTAATTAATATATAATTAAAATAATTAGATTAAATATATATACACTGTGAAAGGTAATATTGTTTGCCTACCAATTGTCAGTCAGAAAAATCACATAAAATCTATATACACGATAACATTTAATTTAGTTTATTATTGATGTTATTACTACAAAATCAAACAGTATACAAACTAAAATCGAACTCTTCATACCTAGAAACATATAAACAAAAAAATAATAAAATACGGAATTCGAGCAACATCAACGTAAAGCGTGAGGCAGAGCGTCAACTTAAGTTGGATGTAATTAAAAACCTTATAAGTACATATGTATATTGAGTACTTTCTCAAAAACAAGAGTTGTGTATAAAATATAAAGTAAACAAAATAACAAAACCAGACAAAACAATGTCTCAATCGCGCAACGCCGCAAAAGCTGCCGCTGGCCATTCCAGTGGGCAAATGCTGGTTAAGATTGGGCACTATCTGCTCGGTGCAACATTGGGCACCGGTACCTTCGGTAAGGTCAAAATTGGTGAACATCAGATGACCAAGCATAAGGTTGCCGTTAAGATACTGAATCGTCAGATGATCAAAAGTCTCGATGTAGTGAGCAAGATACGACGTGAAATACAAAATCTGAAACTCTTTCGGCATCCGCACATTATAAAGCTGTATCAGGTGATTTCCACGCCCACGGACATCTTTATGATCATGGAATATGTTAGCGGCGGTGAACTCTTCGATTCTATTGTCAAGCATGGACGTCTGCAAGACTATGAGGCGCGTCGTTTCTTTCAGCAAATCATTTCGGGCGTGGATTATTGTTATTGTCATATGATTGTGCATCGCGATCTGAAGCCAGAGAATTTGCTGCTCCATCCTAATATGCATGTAAAGATTGCTGATTTTGGTTTGTCAAATATGATGCTAGATGGTGAATTTCTGCGCACTTCATGCGGCTCGCCCAACTATGCTGCACCCGAAGTTATTTCCGGTAAATTGTATGCCGGCCCGGAGGTGGACATATGGTCGTGCGGTGTCATTTTGTATGCGCTACTCTGCGGCACGCTGCCTTTCGATGATGAACATGTGCCGACGCTATTTCGTAAAATTAAATCGGGCATCTTTCCCATACCGGATCATCTCAATAAGCAAGTGGTTAATTTGGTTTGTCAAATGTTACAAGTAGATCCGCTAAAGCGTGCCACCATCGAAGAGATCAAAAAGCATGAGTGGTTTCAAAAGGATTTATCGGAATATTTGTTTCCCTCAACGATTGAACAGGATTCAAATGTTATAGATACATATGCAGTCGCTGAGGTTTGCACTAAATTCGGCGTTAAAGAAATAGAAGTGCATAATGCCTTTTTAAGCGGCAATCCACATGATCAATTGGCCATTGCTTATCATCTGATAGTCGATAATAAACGTTTTGCAGATGATGCCGCGAATCAGTTAAATGAGACAAATTATTTCTTTGTTGCCGGTTCACTGCCACCACTGCCAGCCGCTGCGGCACTGACAACAGCGTCACACAGCAACCGTGCAGTGCCGGCGTTAACAATGGTCAATGGCGTGGCTGCATTGCATGCAGCTTGTGGTGCATCTGGCACTGCAACACCACCCATAATTGGAAATAGCCTAACATCATTGCGTGAACATCCACTGGCCATGTCTCTGTCTGTGCAGAATGCGGGCGGTACGGAATTCCCAGAGAAAACGGCACATGGTACACCAATGAAACGCGCCAAATGGCATCTGGGCATACGTTCGCAAAGTAAACCAAATGATATTATGCTTGAAGTTTATCGTGCTATGAATGCACTCGATTATGAATGGAAAATTATAAATCCATATCATGTACGCGTGCGACGTCAGAATGCCAAGGCAGGTAAATTCACGAAAATGTCACTGCAGCTGTACCAGGTGCTTGCTAAGAGTTATCTACTCGATTTCAAATCGTTGACAAACGATGAAGTTGAACAAGGTGATGATGTTATCATGGAGTGCTTGACACCGCCGTTGCCATTGCAACCGACCGCACATCATACAATGGAATTCTTTGAAATGTGTGCGGCATTAATTATACAATTGTCGCGTTAAAACGATTTCAGTGGAGCGAACACGTCGACAACGGCCAAGATATTATTATTAAGAATTTGAAGAGGTAGCTGAGCAAAGCTGTTTTACATGCGCCAGCGGAAGCGGATCACAACGAACCAAAAAAAAAAAAAAAAATATATATATATATATCAAATAATAATATATATATTTTATCTTTATTAATTTTATGTTGCCACAAAACTATTTATATGATGCACATATATGTATATATATGGGTGTACATTATTGTATTTCTTTTTAAAAAATAAAATAAATAAAAAAAATGCCTATGTAAAGCTCAGTTAAGACGTGTGAGTCTCTTATACATATACACGGTGGATCTAAAAATAACCGAACTTCTTACTTATAAAATAAAAAAAGCAAGGTATTATGTTTCAAAGCTAATATTTATTCAAAATACGATACATTTAACTCAATAAAACGTTTGGAACGATCAACCAATTTATCCATAGACTTTTTAAACTCGCTTTTTGGGAAATGCTCTTAGCACCTGTGTGTGTGCTTGTATTGCTGAGATGTCATCGTAAAAAGCTCCTTTCATTGCAGTTTTCTTTTTTGAGGAAAGTAAATAATCGCACGATGATAGATCAGGCGAATACGGGGGTGGTCGATGAGGAAAATCTGTTTTTTCATCAAAAATTCATTGACTACAGAAGCGATTTTTTGATCATCATTTAACTGATGTGGAACAAAACGTGCACGCACCTTTCTTTTACCGAAATCTTCAGTTAATCTTTTGTAGATTGTACAGTAATATATATTTTATTCTTCTGCCAGCATTCTCACAAAGGTATTTGCATTGATAGCGATTATTTCACTTACTTCTTTCACTAACTCAGCACGATTATATGCTTCGGGTCGTCCCGGTCTTGGATCATCATTTAAATCATCACTACCGTTTTTAAATAGTGTAAACCCAGTGTTAACTTGAGTAGGATTCATACAATCATCATCATAAACTTTTTTTTAACATTTCGTAAGTCTCTGCACTATAAAAACTGTTGTTATTAAAACGTGTATCATTTTGTAACCTGTCAAACGATTAGCATGAACTAAGCTGCTTCCGAAAGAAGAAAAATTTACCTTTCTAACACGGTCAACATTTAATAAATGGAGCTACGTGTTCTATGATTTCAATTAAAAGTTCTGCTATTTTTTGATCAGACCTTCGTCATATTACTGGGTTGAAATAAATTGAAAATCTTTAAGGCTTTCAATGAAAGTTGTTTTAAAATTTTATATCTTGTTATATATATAGCTATATATAACTGTTTGCACAGTGCTATACACTTAAAACGAGAGATGATGTAGAAGTTCTATGAACTATTATTGTAAACAGCGTAAAAATTATTGGTACCATCCGTTACAAAGCATATCGGAAATGTTTTGATTCATACTCTCTTGAAGATTTTGCGAATGTGAATTCAACAAAATGGTAAAATAGCAACGCCGAACAACCTGCTTATTACTCGGTATTCCAAAGATGAACCCAGGGTGTAAAGAGCTAACCATAGCTTTATTTTTCGAATGGAATGGCGTTTCGGAATTTGGTGTCCTTTTTAAACATTTCTAGCCGACATACAAGCACAAGAAATGTGGACTCTCGTTTCGAAAATTTCCTTTCCCAAGCCGTGCCGAACCGCTTCCAAACAAGAAAAAACTTTAACATCGGTTGAACCGAAGCTCTAATACCATTCACATGAGGGTGGGAGATTGGTTTTAAATAGGGGCTTCCCCAAAAAGTGGGTGGTATACGCCCACTAGTAGATGTGTATGATACGACCATCTATAAGATGGCACAATATCGAATTTTAAGTTGATATTGACGTTTTTCATAAAAAATGCAAAAAAGGGAGCTGTGGGTTTGTATGGGACTACCTCGCCATTGACCATTGTTAACGCCGGCACTGCACGGTTGCTGTGTGACGCAGTTGTCATTACCGCAGCGACTGGCAGTGATGGCAGTGAACCGGCAACAAAGAAATTATTTGTCTCATTTAACTGACTCGCGGCATCATCTGCAAAACGTTTATTATCGACTATCAGATGATAGTTAGGTTAGGTTAGTCAGGAGATATATTGAAAACTTACAGATAGACCGACGATGTACTTTTTAATAACGCCTCTGAATTAAAAAAAGTTGCATCAATTGAAATGATCACGACGTAAATAGTGAAAAAGAACAAATCCTCCATCTACAACTGTATACTGTATTCTCAAAAATTAAGTTTCGTCATTATGAAAGCTAAAATTGGAAATTCAAGAAGAAGAGACAGATTTTGTTTGCGCCTACGGAAAATCAAATTTTACACAAAAATCAGTGACTTTTTAATTTATCCGCGTTGTAACTTTAAATGCAGCACTGTCTCGTTAACTATCCCGTGTCAAGACATCATTGATAAATTTTGAGCAATATGCATCATTAGGTTTGTGTTTGACTGTCATTGAAACTGACAGAAAGCAGATAGGTGCCGCCAATTCACAAAAAATGCAAGCAAAATACAGTCTTTTTGTTTAGCCAAGGTAGTTTTTTGGTTGATATTGAACTTTAACACCAGACTATTTGTTTTTTTGCTTAATACTGTGGATAAGTAGTAGATTTCTATCTGTATACTTGTCGATTGAACTTTCATTTTCTTATTTAATACGATTTCTGCGTCTTACAAATAATATAAAAATAACGAACATCACAAATGTCAGCAGAACAACAAATCCCATTGAGGTACTTAAATTAAAATCGCTGTACTGTTTATTCAGATTAACTTCATTTGCAGAAATGCTCTCCATTTCAAGCAGCAAAGCATCCATGAGAGATTTATCCACAGTATCTGCAATAGGAATAAAAAATAAGTTATGTAAGTAAATAATATAATAACGCCTTTTAAGTGTATTCTACCCTCAAATGTTTCCGTTGTATTCGTTGTCCATGTGACGAAGTCTGTCGAGCTGATACTGATGCCAGTTTCCCAAGTCAGTTGTTCGCATTTACCATTGAAAGACTTTTTAAACTTTAGCTTGGGATCGAGTACTTTGGAATATTTATGCAGATTGCTGCTATATAGTCTTAAAGGTTGCACTTTGATATTTGATTTTTTAAATTCTGATATGCGGTTCAGATTCTTTAGCAAACTAGACTTGTGCGAGTTCATTGTGTAGTCTAGAAGTGTGTTTAACAGCCAGAAGCAAGCCTTTTCCAAATGCGTCGAATCTAGACAATTTGAGTCACCATAAACTACTACACGACCCTCCCTATAAAGATTGCTCTGTCTGTGCTTTGTACGTAGTATTTGACTCTGTGTCTCTTTTGTAGCCTGATCATCTGTATGCTGCAGCAGCACACGTTTATTTAGCAACGGATTCTTCTCACCAGCGGACAGATCACTCTCCCATTCAATTTGATTGGCATAGTTTTGCTCAAAATCTGGTGTAGGAGTTTTAAAATCTCCGACGAAAAAACTTTTACGCAGCGATTGATTTGTCTGGAATAGACCTAGTATGGGAACAAACACTTTGTCTTCCTTTTTTGAAGTCTTTGTACTGTCAAGTATCTGCAAGTATTGAAAATATGTACATATATTTAAGTTGTATTTTAAGGGTAATTTGAAATGCGCACCATTGTACCCTGATCGTTGAGATTGGCGCCAATGATGACATCTTCCTCATTGCCTGGATGCGTAGCAATTGTTGCACCACTCGCGTAGTACATAGCATGATCACCTAGTTTAAAATAACCCTCGGCAACCAAATCATCCAAGGCAATACCAAATGGCTTAAGCAGCTCGTTCACAGCCGGCATATTGCAGCCGCCGGTGTCTGGTATCCACCATTGCCGTGTATTCTCATCGAAGAATTTGATTTTCTTCATTACCGTTGTATTGTACCAATCAGCGAAGATAAGTAGACTTAAGCCGTTATCGTAGACGTAGTTCTGTAAGCTGATTATCTCCTCGTCAAAGAATTCCTCTTCGGGATCAACCAATAGCAGTGTTCCGTAAGCTGATGCATTGAAACATGTATACGGCTCACGTAGTATATCGACGTAATAGCCAGAATTACGCAGATGCGTATACATATCACGGAAGTTGGTGTGTATGTGATCTGCGCGCCAATCAAGCGGATCCGATTTGACTTTCAGATTATCGCGTGGTATATAACCCGGTGGATAGCGTAGACTGTGATATTGATCGAACAGTATACGCTTATGTCGCGGCGGAGTAGGCGTAATTTTAACGTTTATAGGAAAAATCACTTGACTGATAATTGTGCGATTGCCATCGACGAAGTACGTATCCACAGACAGACTTATATGTCCTCTGGCTAAACCTTCGTAATTTTGAGCCGCTGCTGTTGCAACTAAAAATAGTGTATTTTATTATTATTATTTATGGGATCACAAAACATTTAGTAAAAAATACAAACCTAGATGCACAGCCATCCATCCAGCCCACGGCCAAATTATTTCAGAATATTTAATCGATACATTTAGTAAATTTCCATTTGCATCTGCATACGGATACCATTGCGGCTGTCCCAAAATCTTACCACTGACTGAGATGCCGTTAAGTATGGTCACATTCACTATTACGGGCATGCTGCCGTGAAATAAGGGCTGCGAACTGTACGGCCACATATAGTTCTCACCGAAATCCAGGTGCGACGGACTGAGCGTGATTTTTGGCTTGTAGCTCAGTAATAGCTGCATACTTTTGAGTATGTTCAGCTTACCGTGCCCCTGTTCGAACATATTATAATCGGCCAACTTGGTGGCACCTTCGATTAGTACTTGTTTCAGTGATGAAGGATTAATTAGATTCAGTTTATGCAGCGCACCACTGGCCAAGAGCGTGGCCGCGCCGGCTACAACAGGTGATGAAACGGAAGTACCAGACAGCGAACGACACCCGGAACGCACATCACTGCCCTCCACTTGACTGCCGTATGTGACAATGTCCGGTTTCAGACGTCCATAGCCGCATGGCAGCTCCCATGTAGTCATGCCGCGTGAACTAAATTTAGATATTTTGTCATCGTAACCAATGCCACCAACGCCAATCACATCACTCTGATCGCCCGGATTGTTTAGCGTGCCGTACAATGGTCCATCGTTGCCGATGGCAGATACCATTATAACTTTATTAGCCGATAATTCCAGTACCTTTTCGACAAAAGGCTGATCCATGAAATCAGGGCCGCCGATGCTTAAATTGAGTATATTAATTTTACGAAATATTGCATAGTTAAAAGCGTCGAGAAACCATGAAGTGTAGGAGACCTGCAAGAAAGTTGCCGGCACAAATAAATGAATTTCCGGTGAATGGCATAGATTATTAGATGCGACAATAAACAGATGAATGTGCAGCAAAAAGTCATCTTAAGTTAATAAGCGGGACACTCCCATTTGTATATGTATATGAAGCGGTTGTCCACTAAAATCCAACAAATCAAATTTCAAGCTAATATTGCTTTAAATGAAGAATTCTTTCATAAAAAACACAAAATAGCACGGTGGGTTTGTATGGGGGCTACCCCAAAAATGGGCGGACCACGCACATAAGTCTATGTATATTCAGCGGCTGTCTCTAATATTGACTTTAATAAAGAAGTTTTTCTTACAAAAAGTCAAAAGTAGACCATAGGTTTGTATGGGGGATATCCCAAAAAGTGGACGTGGCGGGTCAATCTTGATACTCTATTAAACTGCAATAATTAGAAGTGTGTGTGCAAAATTTCAACTGGATAGCAAAAAAATTGGTGCCCAAAAAATGCGCAACATACAGACAGATAGACGGACATGGCTTGATCGACTCGTCTCGACGAGATGATATGTTTAAATAGGGGCTACCCCAAAAAGTGGGCGGTACATGTCCACTAGTTGATGTGTATGTAGCGACGATCGATAAGATACAAACATATCGAATTTCAAGTTGATATTGACTTTTTATACAAATGCATAAAAGTGAGCTGTTGGTTTGTATGAGACTACCTCAAAAGTAGGCGCGACACACCCATTTGTATATGTATATGAATCAGTTGTTTATTAAAATCAACTAAATCGAATTCAAAGAAATACTGATTTAGATAAACAATTTTTTTTATAAAAAACACAAAAGTGGGAGTTAGGTTTGTATGGAGGCTACCACAGAAAGTGGGCGGGCCTCGCCCATTAATCTATGTATGTTAAGCGACTGTCCATAAAATGGCACCAAATCGCATTTCAACCTATTATTGACTCTTATAAAGAAGTTTATCATACAAAAACACCAAAATGGGGAAAAGATTTGTATGAGGACGGGTCCCAGCGATTAATGTATATGTGAAGTCCCTACCATTAATGTATATGTGAAGTGTCTGTCCACTAGAAGCTACCATATTCTTATTAAGTTCATATTGACTTCCATAAAAAAATTTTTCTTACAAAAAGTTTTTCTTTAAAAAAATGCGCAACAACACCAAGACGGACAGACAGACGGACATGGCTAGATGGACTTGTCTCGTCGAGCTGATCAAGAATATATCTAATTTACGGGGTCTTCGATACTTCCTTTAATGCGTTACAAACTTTTAGACAATCAGATAATACCATTTCACACTATGTATGAATAATATAAACAAAAAAACTCAGCAGCAGTTAGATGGACATGGTTAATTCGACTCGGCTAGACGAGCTTATCAAGAATGTATATAAATATATCAACAGAGTGAAAAACTGTATAAATATTGAGTTTTATACTTCAAATTGCTTTCTCAGTTTAACCGCTTCAAATTATGAAAACTCTTTAGCAAGGCTATAATCCTTCTTGAAATATAAAATGAATAAAAGATCTTCTATTACCAGAGAAAATTTATTACTGACCTGTGAATTGGTAAAAACTCTGTATATATGCAGCTCTGCATCTGGCGCAAACCCAAGGCATTCACGTGATGAAGCAATTACGCCGGCCACAAAAGTACCATGACTGACACCATCGTCAAGAGTTTTTTCATTAGTCCAATTCGTGCGCTCCTTCACCTTGCGGAAATGTGCGTGGTCCTTGGTCAGTCCCGTATCGAAAACGGCAACCTTTATGCCTTGTCCGGTTATGCCAAGTTTCCAGAGCACATTCGCTTGCAGTGTAATCGTTACCTGATGTGGTACGTTGTGCTTCAACTTCTTTATGAGCCCCAGTGTGCTTCGCCTGCTATGAAAGTGTGTGCCATTCTGAGACGGCGCATAATTTAATAGGCGCTGCACGCTGTATTGCGGCACTATATTTTTAACTGCTGTGTGTTTTTTAATGGACAACAACTCATTGTCATCCAATGCACTGCCGTTTGTGCGCAGTATGTCGAAGTCGCTTGGATAGCGACTTGCCGGATTGCTGCGCTCAAGTATTTTGCAGTTTGTCAACTAAGAGAATAATTTCCATTTTAAATTTAATTTCAGTTTTATAATTTTCGTATATCACTTACCCCTGCACGCTGCAGTGCAGCATTTAGATATTTTCTACGCGTTTTAGGCCAGTATTTGTAATGATATTGCACAATGTATTCATTGGATACGATTTCTGTGTTAAAACTCACGCCCAACTTTGACGGCGGCGTCGCCTTTGCGTCTGTTTCCACGTTTCTATTTGCATTATTGTGTTGAAATTCAGTGCGTGTGGTGCTTATTATGCCGGTTATGTATATAAACAAAAGAAATGCATTCATTTAAAAAAAAAAGAATGAATTTATATTGGAGAACCCTAAACAAATTGTTGCTTTTTTTCTTTCCAGTATGCAGCACATAAACAAAAAACAGCTGTTGCATTGCCATTCACGGTGTAACTGCACAAACATTTTGTTTTTGTCACAATAATTCGCAGCCCTGTAAATAGTTCTAACAGTTGGTTAACATCTATGTTTAAAAAAAAAATCTATCAAGCTTGAAATCGGTAATAATATAATCAAATTAAAACAATAAAATCAAGAGAAAACGTTGTTGTTGTAACAGCTTGACTTGGGCTGCCTCAGAAAATATATATACATGTATCTACAATTTATTATATAATGAATGTATTGTGCAAATTGATTGTGAATGTAAGAGAGATATAAACCGAAAAGTAACCCTAATTATCAAGTCCCAGGAACGAAGCTAATACTGTTGGACGAAACCAAAGATCTATAGGACTCAATTGAGTCGGACGTGACGGATAAGTGAACAGATGGGTCGCATTGTGCGTTGATTGATCACATTCAGGACAACAATCGCTAGTGCTGATCCCAATCCGCTCCCTGTAACACTCCAGCATATTGGTACATCCGGATCTCAACTGTGCATCTTTAGTCCTGGTATTACGAGAGCCGTTTTTCGCTCTCTTCAATAGGTGCTAGTCTACCACCTAGTAAAATATTGTCACTGTGAGAACTAATTGACTGTTCAATTGCATCTTTATACAATTCAGAAAAAAATGTGTTGTCGGTTTTGGATTTAGCGACCCTCAAATAACCGGACAAGGACAACTTTTATTCTCTTAGTGTTATTAGCTCTTTGGCATTTTTTGGTAACATAAATCATTTTATCGACGATAATTTAACTCTCTCAAAATTTTTACAGAGAATTATTTTGCCAATGATTCAAAAGTAGTAAAAAACGTAGTTTTTCGGGTACATAACCTCAAATATCTCAAATTCCTGACGTGCTGGGCCAATTCTGACCAACAACTGACATGCCCCCGCTATTTGTAGCCTGTATAATTTAAATCTCTCAAAATTTTTACAGAGAATTATTTTGCCAATGATTTTAATAATTCTGTTATGTTTTCCTTTGCTGATAAGAGAGTACAATTTCGTGTAGCTGTACTTATATAACTTTGGAAATCCTTGACGCCAGCAACCATTCAAAACGCAAGAAGCGCTCAAAAATCACCTTCCTCTATCGAAAGAAAAAATAAGTAAAAAAATAATACTTAGCGGCATATTAGAAATCGAAAAGTACAAATTTGAATTTTTGAAAGATGAATACTTTCTCTCACCATTTTTAGGGAAATTTGGCTGCTTTGCATACGCAAAAGATACTAAATTTTAACTAGCGGTGCGCAGCGTGCTATGCCCCCTTTTGTTTCCCTCATACTTTTCCCAATGCAAAATGGTATATATGTACCAAACATCATACATACGTACCTGTCGCTGCCCGGGTAACGTTTGATTTTGTGTCTTTCTTTCTATGTAATTAATTAATTATTAATTAATCGAGCTTTATTTTCAACAGGAATAATTCAAAGAAATTTTCCAACAGCTTAAACATTTTTTGTCCCTGACTGTTTCAACGTTGTAATCTGGGTAATCTGGGTAATGGGTAATCTGTTTAGTAATGTTAATACCGCTAAATCTATTGAGCCCCAAATTTTCACATGTTTTTTTTTTATTATGTACAAAATCTGGGCCCCGCAAACGATGTTCTGCACAAAAATAGGAAAATAGAATAATATTTTTTTGTTTTTCATTCAATATAAATAACGCTAATAGTAAAATAAATAACGCTGAGGGTTTACCAACACGTGAACATCCATTGTATAATTGGCAATGTGAGAAACAATGATTTTCAAGATTTAATCCTCATACGTGTAGTGTTTGCAAATTATTTATTGTCAGGAAATTGAATACGATTAAATTCAAATTGCATATCTGATTGATATTCGTGGAATTCTAGTTTGAATTTGCCAGTAAATGTGAAGGATTTAAATTGCTTAAAATAATTAAATAAAATAAATAAATAAAATAATTGCTCCAATTTTAAATAGCAAAACGTATGTTGGAGTTTCTGGCAAATCAATTAAATTGTAAAATTCAGTTGGATAATTTACCTTTTCGTCAGAATTCAGAACGCAATGAATGGTCTGGTATGTAATTGTTTGGCCACTAATAGTATTGTTTTGAATTTCAATATTTTTTTTTATGGACATCATTATTTTTGGCTGTTTTTTCAGTTATATGAGGTGCATGACAACCGCCCATTTGTAGTAGTAGCGTATTCAAAGAGAGAGAGAGAGATGGACCAAGATGGACCAAGATGGACCAAGATGGACGGTAGTTGCACGAAGAACATGTCACAGGAGACACTGCATCGCCAATGTGTATATGTTAGTAACTTCATCAAGGACTGCGAGAACAAGAAACGATTTGATGATTTAAAAAACATTGTCAAACAATAGTTGTGATACCAGGACATATGGAGCCATAACTGCCGAAAATGTGTAAATGACAACATTTGAGAATTTTTTTGTTTCTATATAGGATTTGGTAATATATGAACACACGCATATTCTTCTGCATCATAATTGTAAAGTGTACACTT
The DNA here is from genome assembly GCA_035044765.1 of Leucophenga montana. Lineage (NCBI taxonomy): Eukaryota > Metazoa > Arthropoda > Insecta > Diptera > Drosophilidae > Leucophenga > Leucophenga montana. Next base: position 873,756 of record JAWNNQ010001111.1, on the reverse strand, counting down.
GCGAAATTAGAGTAAAAACAAATTTGATCTAAATTTAATCTCATGACAGCGAAAATGGCGTAAGCGACAATTAAATGCGTTTAGCTTTGTGAATTTCATGTTTATATCTCTACGAAATGAAAAATCAATTATCGCTTAACACTCTTAACACTCTTGATTTGTGAATAAAACTTATCATTTGATTGACAAATGTGTTTTCTGTGAGACCTCCCGTTATGTGAAATAAAAGCTTGTAAAAAATTATTAATTTTATAACTCTATTTACCTTTTATTTCAAAGCCTGTTACAACATTTTCTTTTATTTTATACATTTGTAAAATTCTCAAATTAATACATAAATTTTAATTCATGTCTAACTGTAACGGGTACTGTTGCTAATCAATTTACCGGATAGGTATGAACTCTAGTTTTATGCTCTGTTTACTGCAATTGAAAATATAATTGAAGCATTCTATTCAACTCTCTTTAAAAACTCAATTTTTTGCCGGCACATTTAAAATTTATTAAAAAATTTTTATTATAGTCGCCGTTTGTGTAGCTGAATGAATTTTTCTTCGTTGTTAGACCAAAATCTGCAACGTAATACAAAATTATTAAAATACAATGCGAACAATCTATGCTGAAAATAGGACGACAGGACACCATGCCATGGCGCTGCTATGTCTATAGCCAGGACGATGGTTTTGCTGCATTCGTACTTCATATTTGTAGTTCCGTTTCGGATGTTTCCTTTTCATAAAATTGTATAGCAGAAATAACAGAGAATTGGCTACTCCACTTGGCGCCAGTTTCCATCGAAGTCCTCCTTATTTAAAGAATACAAAACGAAATAATTCTATATTTATTTTACAATACCCTGCATAAAAATATTTGTACGGATATATTGGGTTTATTGTATCATAGACCCTATATCGACTACATTAGTCATATAGTCATGTAGCTTCGTTTCCACCGTTTTTTCTAGTTTTTTTCATTTAATTATAAACTTTGAATGAATTAACCACCAAACAACTTTCCGTAACTTTCACACCATTTCGCCCCTACGCACTTTATATTTATGTCGACTATGTCAGGTATCTTGTGTTGGGGATTTTTCAGAATGATGAAAAAATGTTGATGATTTGACTTTTCCATTTTATATCCGTATGCTGATCTTGTTGTATTTATTCTCTGCAGGATTCCAACCAGTACCTAGCAATTCTGGGAGATACCCGCAATAATTCCAAAATTATAGAATTAAAGCAAAAAGCGTGGCAAGAAGTAGAAAACAAAATGGCAAAATGTTTTCCAAGGCGCGATAAGCTACGTTTGCGTCAAAAGTGGCAGCGCGTGCGATCCTTAATGACCGAACAGGAGTACGAATCTTTGATGCAATCGTCATTGGATGATTTGATATTTCCAGAAGATGACGACCCCGGCACATCGCGTAAACGGAAACTGGCTGTTGAACATTACTTTCTGAATCGAGATCATACTATACGCAAATAAAAAAATGAAATAAAATTTAAAAAAAAAATTGCTTTTTAGATTGCATATTTCATTTTGGAAATCCCTCAACACAAATTAGATTTTTACTCATATAGCAAGCTCCAAAACAAAAAAAAAAAAAAAAAAATCTAGAAAATATGTAATAGACATAAAGTGCATGATTATTGATACGCTGACAGAGAGAGAGAGAGAGAGGTTATGAAGTCAGCGACGAAATCTGCTTTGCCTACTTCTACGGGACCCAGGTCACATAATACTCCGAGGATAAGTACGCCGACGATGAGGATAGACGTGGTGCAAATTGGCACAGGAAGCGGGCATCTGGACGGCTGCGCCTGCTACCGGGCCGCGCTCTTCCCGGCACCTATGACCACCTTTGTTCAGAGCGGCAGCCCAGTATTATTTCCCACCGTAGAAGCAGCCACAGCTTTCCTTTGCTTTTGGAGTTCACAAGAACGACCGGAGAGTGTCGGTTCGGCATCGCTCCTAACCCTTGGCACAGCAAAACTATTACGGCCGAGGACAAGTATGTTTGTTTACTCGACCTCTTCATGCCCACCTCCAAATTTTGTGAACGTCTAAAGCATCCCCTGCCCGTTTAATTAAATAGAGATGATATGGTCCATGCAATGGACTGTAAGTACTTTTGAGTTTTTGAATGAAAAACTTCTTTTTTTAAATGAATATTAGATTGAAATTCGATATGATGGCTTTTTATGGACAGCCGCATAACATACATATACTAATAGGCGTGGCCTACCCACTTTTTAAGGTAGCCCCTTTACAAACCCATCGCAAATTTGTTTGTTTGAAAAACTTCATTATTTAATATCTTCTTGACATTCGATGTTGTGGTTTTTTATGACCGGCTGCTTCTCGTTTGTGTTTTACAATGTAATTTAAAATTTCGAGCCAATGATATAAGAGCCTCGGTTCAACCAAAGACAGCTTTTATTCTTGTTTCTATTTTTTATTGAAACAAATTACAACTGAGCTCCACATCATAATGCAACAACTTATAAAAATTTAACTATCTACCATTTGATTCAAAATCTCATACAATGACCTAACAAACTCCCTTACATCCAAACAACCACAATTGTCAGAAATACCTTTATAATAGTTTTGAATAAAAAAGAGAAAAGTCATTCAAACATTTTTAGTGTGTACCCTGACTTCTCCCCTTTGCAACGAGACTGGTACGTTGAGAACTGTCGACGCGACAACACGTTTCGTGAACAATAACAACCCAGTCTCCCGCCAAGTGCGAAATAAGAGGCATCATCCGTTATCTCGTTTGGAAGGGAAAACCTCCGTTTGAGATTTATAATGAGGTGAAAACTGCGTAAGGTGATAAAGCGTTGAATCGAATGAGTGTGTATAAGTGGTCTCGCGAGTTTAAAAACGGTCGTAAGTCAGTGCATGACTTCAATTGTGACTGACGAAATTGTGGTAAAAATCGAAAATGCGCTCCGTGACGACTTAGATTGACTGTGGATGAACTCTCTGCGATGTTTCCGCAAATATCCAGATCTCTACTACACGAAACAATCTCAGAAACCCTCGGATATCGGAAACTGTCCGCGAGATGGGTCCCAAATGGTTGGCGGGAAACTACTTCGAGGAAGGCATAAAAAAATTGATATCCCGCTGAACCACCTGCATAGAGAGGAATGGTGATTATGTCGAAAAATAGCTTACATTATGTACCTACAAATATTCAGTACACTTACTTTCTAGATATGCCTCGTAACACAAATTTTCACGGTTTTATCCGTTGTAAATGATAGTGAACTAATTTTATAAATGCGAATCTGCTGCCACATGTTAAAACTGAAAATGTAACACAAAGTTATATTTGCATGTAATATTTTGACAGTTGCATGAAATCCAAGACAGATAACATATCACGAAGATATAAGAATTATAGACTTTTGGCCTTTGGAAAACGATTTGAGACACAATGCATTGGCATTTTTATAAAATAATCCGTTTATACACAGAGAACTAGAAAGGAACTAGCAAATAGTCGTAGTAGCGGGTCACAAGTCGGCTACAGTCCATAAGAAAACATATCAGTTTAGTTTAAATTACGTATTAGGTCTTTGTGGTCGGTCACTGTCAATGTAACCAGATTTTTTACATGGATGCATTGAGAAATTTGTGAAATAGCTTGGTAACTCTGGCAAATTTGTGAAAAAGCCAACGAGCGTTTTTCTTTGCCGTTGGCCACGCACTCGAGCATATACATCATTTCTTTGTGATGCTTAAAAACCAGCTTTCCAGATTGCGCTAATTTATCCATTATTTAATATTTAGCACAATTTCCAATAATCCACATCAAAGACAAAATTTGCTGTTCAGTAGTTCCGTCTTACTTGCGACTTGCTTGTGACTTCACTGTAACCACTTTGTAAGAACGGCTAGGTCCCTATTAGTTCTCTATATACAAACGGCCTATTACCAAGAAAACAGTGTTTTGTTTTTTCGTATATGCCAATAATATTACCGATATACCAATATTTTTGCTATATATTGGTAAATGTTAAAAAAAATGTGGGCTATCATATATGACAACACATGTCGGTGCATACTGTAGATTAATATTCCCAATTGCACCATCCAGATATTAAAACTGTAAATTTATCTATGCTTAGATTCCCACTTCAAATTGCTTAACTGAGCGTAATAAGTCCCGCTAGGTAATGAACATACCAGGTCTCATTGATTTTCATACAACGTATCGCTGACATGTTGCACAGTCTATAATCGGTAGATATCATCAATACGGGACGGTATAGGTACACCTAGTTCAACCCTTCAAATCTTGACTGGAGCCACATCTGGACCGCATAGGAAACAAATGTAATACTGGTGGCCACCTAGCTCTATTTTAAAGGCTGAAGTACTTTACCACACGCTCACAAAAATTAGAGGTGGGCACAAAGAGGTCGAGTAAACAAAAAAACTTGCCCTCGGCCGCAATACAGTTTTGCTGTGCCAAGGGTTAGGAGCGACGCCGAAGCGACACTCTCCGGTCGTTCTTGTGAACTCCAAAAGCCAGAGAAAGCTGTGGCTGCTTGTACGGTGGGAAATAATGGTGGGCTACCGCTCTGCACTAAGGGGGTCATAGGTGCCGGGACAAGCGCGGCCTCGGTAGCAAGCGCTGCCACGACGTCCAGATGCCCGCTTCCTGTGCCAATTTACATCACGTCTATCCTCATCGTCAGCGAACTCATCCGCGGAGTATTATGTAACCTCTGTCCCGTAGAAGTATACAAAGCAGGTTTCGTCACTGACTTCATAACCTCTCTCTCTCTCTCTCTCTCTCTCTCTCTGTCAGCGTATCTATAATCATGCACTTTATCTCTCTTTATTACATATTTTCTTGATTTATTTTTTTTTTGTTTTGTTTTGGAGCTTGCTATATGAATAAAAATCTAATTTGTGTTGAGGGATTTCCAAAATGCAATATGCAATTTAAAAAGCAATTTTTTTTTTTAATTTTACTTCATTTTTTTTATTTGCGTATAATATGATCTCGTGGTAAATCTATTCTCAGCAGGATTGACGTTTTTTTCGATTCAGAAAGTAATGTTCAACAGCCAGTTTCCGTTTACGCGATGTGCCGGGCTGGTCATCTTCTGGAAATATCAAACCATCCAATGACGATTTCATCAAAGATTCGTACTCCTGTTCGGTCATTAGGGATCGCACGCGTTGCCACTTTTGGCGCAAACGTAGCTTATCGCGCCTTGGAAAACACTCTGCCATTTTGTTTTCTACTTCTTGCCACGCTTGCTGCTTTAATTCTAGAATTTTGGAATTAATCCGTGGATCACCAATAACTGCAAGGTATTTGGTGACGAGTGTAACGAGGAACAACGTTTCCATTTTGGACCAGTTCGGTCCACGTTCGCCAGCCATGCGGAAATAAAAAGTAGTTTAGCTTCTCAGGCACAATGTACAAAGAAAATTTTCACAAAATATTTTTCGTTGAAGGAGCTGACAACTTAATTTAAATTAAAGTAAATCGAAGCGTTACTTAGCAAATTTTTTTTTTTTTTGAATGTCATTTCGAAATGATATTAAATAAATGTTGCAGCATAATTATTCCATCCCAGTGGGTAAAAAGTACGGTAACCATATCTCTAACGAAAGTTTATCGATACATTTTCGACAAAAACTATTGTGAAAGACTCAGATGGTCAGAAATCCATTCATGTGTCCATCAGTTTGTGGCAGTAAACTTTTGATTTCAAGTGAAAACTTTAGCGAACATTATTAAATAAAAGATGAACAATCCTTAACCTCTGGGGAACCGAAGTTTTAATACCCTTTACAAATATATTTTTTGTTTATTTTTTATTTTTTTTTATTTATGTAATATGGAATATTTCAGTGTTATGTCCGCGGCATGTGAATTTCAAGCGCATTAAATTAAAATTAAATGGATGTGTATAATTCAAAACAAGTTTATTTATTGATCTGTTGTTAACTATTTTCTACGTTTACTGCTCAAGGCTGGGAGCCTTGACATTATAAAATTGATAACATTCGCCACTGATTATCGATGATGTGAACATGTTTCATATCAAAGCCTCTTCAACCTTAACTCTCGTTCACAAATCGTTCATAAATCCAGAAGTCATCAACACTATAATTTTATATGTTTTATTTACGTTTACTTTGAATCCAAAAATCCAAGACTTAAGCGTAGCTACCAGCCAAAAACACCACCCATGCTTAGGTTGTACAAATAAAAAGTTTTTTCTTTGGTTTGCATACATACATATATAGTACATCTATAATCTGCAATTCAATTTGAAAGTTAATGTGAATGATACTAATGCTTCGTTTTCACAGAAGTTAACGACTTTTGAGCGACTAAGCGACACATGCCCCTTTGGGATGGAATATAATAAAAGACCAAATTAAATCTAGACGAATTCAGTTATTTCTGTGATAATCTGAAAAGTGGTGCAAGAATTATTTAATGCCACTTCGAAATGAAACTCAATAAAAAATGTGCTAAATAACGCTTCGATTTACTTTAATTTAAATTAAGTTGTCAGCTCCTTCAACGAAAAATATTTTGTGAAAATTTTCTTTGTACATTGTGCCTGAGAAGCTAAACTACTTTTTATTTCCGCATGGCTGGCGAACGTGGACCGAACTGGTCCAAAATGGAAACGTTGTTCCTCGTTACACTCGTCACCAAATACCTTGCAGTTATTGGTGATCCACGGATTAATTCCAAAATTCTAGAATTAAAGCAGCAAGCGTGGCAAGAAGTAGAAAACAAAATGGCAGAGTGTTTTCCAAGGCGCGATAAGCTACGTTTGCGCCAAAAGTGGCAACGCGTGCGATCCCTAATGACCGAACAGGAGTACGAATCTTTGATGAAATCGTCATTGGATGGTTTGATATTTCCAGAAGATGACCAGCCCGGCACATCGCGTAAACGGAAACTGGCTGTTGAACATTACTTTCTGAATCGAAAAAAACGTCAATCCTGCTGAGAATAGATTTACCACGAGATCATATTATACGCAAATAAAAAAAATGAAGTAAAATTAAAAAAAAAAATTGCTTTTTAAATTGCATATTGCATTTTGGAAATCCCTCAACACAAATTAGATTTTTATTCATATAGCAAGCTCCAAAACAAAACAAAAAAAAAATAAATCAAGAAAATATGTAATAAAGAGAGATAAAGTGCATGATTATAGATACGCTGACAGAGAGAGAGAGAGAGAGAGAAAGAGGTTATGAAGTCAGTGACGAAACCTGCTTTGCCTACTTCTACGGGACACAGGTTACATAATACTCCGCGGATGAGTTCGCTGACGATGAGGATAGACGTGGTGTAAATTGGCACAGGAAGCGGGCATCTGGACGTCGTGGCAGCGCTTGCTACCGAGGCCGCGCTTGTCCCGGCACCTATGACCCCCTTAGTGCAGAGCGGTAGCCCACCATTATTTCCCACCGTACAAGCAGCCACAGCTTTCTCTGGCTTTTGGAGTTCACAAGAACGACCGGAGAGTGTCGCTTCGGCGTCGCTCCTAACCCTTGGCACAGCAAAACTGTATTGCGGCCGAGGGCAAGTATTTTTGTTTACTCGACCTCTTTGTGCCCACCTCTAATTTTTGTGAGCGTGTGGTAAAGTACTTCAGCCTTTAAAATAGAGCTAGGTGGCCACCAGTATTACATTTGTTTCCTATGCGGTCCAGATGTGGCTCCAGTCAAGATTTGAAGGGTTGAACTAGGTGTACCTATACCGTCCCGTATTGATGATATCTACCGATTATAGACTGTGCAACATGTCAGCGATACGTTGTATGAAAATCAATGAGACCTGGTATGTTCATTACCTAGCGGGACTTATTACGCTCAGTTAAGCAATTTGAAGTGGGAATCTAAGCATAGATAAATTTACAGTTTTAATATCTGGATGGTGCAATTGGGAATATTAATCTACAGTATGCACCGACATGTGTTGTCATATATGATAGCCCACATTTTTTTTAACATTTACCAATATATAGCAAAAATATTGGTATATCGGTAATATTATTGGCATATACGAAAAAACAAAACACTGTTTTCTTGGTAATAGGCCGTTTGTATATAGAGAACTAATAGGGACCTAGCCGTTCTTACAAAGTGGTTACAGTGAAGTCACAAGCAAGTCGCAAGTAAGACGGAACTACTGAACAGCAAATTTTGTCTTTGATGTGGATTATTGGAAATTGTGCTAAATATTAAATAATGGATAAATTAGCGCAATCTGGAAAGCTGGTTTTTAAGCATCACAAAGAAATGATGTATATGCTCGAGTGCGTGGCCAACGGCAAAGAAAAACGCTCGTTGGCTTTTTCACAAATTTGCCAGAGTTACCAAGCTATTTCACAAATTTCTCAATGCATCCATGTAAAAAATCTGGTTACATTGACAGTGACCGACCACAAAGACCTAATACGTAATTTAAACTAAACTGATATGTTTTCTTATGGACTGTAGCCGACTTGTGACCCGCTACTACGACTATTTGCTAGTTCCTTTCTAGTTCTCTGTGTATAAACGGATTATTTTATAAAAATGCCAATGCATTGTGTCTCAAATCGTTTTCCAAAGGCCAAAAGTCTATAATTCTTATATCTTCGTGATATGTTATCTGTCTTGGATTTCATGCAACTGTCAAAATATTACATGCAAATATAACTTTGTGTTACATTTTCAGTTTTAACATGTGGCAGCAGATTCGCATTTATAAAATTAGTTCACTATCATTTACAACGGATAAAACCGTGAAAATTTGTGTTACGAGGCATATCTAGAAAGTAAGTGTACTGAATATTTGTAGGTACATAATGTAAGCTATTTTTCGACATAATCACCATTCCTCTCTATGCAGGTGGTTCAGCGGGATATCAATTTTTTTATGCCTTCCTCGAAGTAGTTTCCCGCCAACCATTTGGGACCCATCTCGCGGACAGTTTCCGATATCCGAGGGTTTCTGAGATTGTTTCGTGTAGTAGAGATCTGGATATTTGCGGAAACATCGCAGAGAGTTCATCCACAGTCAATCTAAGTCGTCACGGAGCGCATTTTCGATTTTTACCACAATTTCGTCAGTCACAATTGAAGTCATGCACTGACTTACGACCGTTTTTAAACTCGCGAGACCACTTATACACACTCATTCGATTCAACGCTTTATCACCTTACGCAGTTTTCACCTCATTATAAATCTCAAACGGAGGTTTTCCCTTCCAAACGAGATAACGGATGATGCCTCTTATTTCGCACTTGGCGGGAGACTGGGTTGTTATTGTTCACGAAACGTGTTGTCGCGTCGACAGTTCTCAACGTACCAGTCTCGTTGCAAAGGGGAGAAGTCAGGGTACACACTAAAAATGTTTGAATGACTTTTCTCTTTTTTATTCAAAACTATTATAAAGGTATTTCTGACAATTGTGGTTGTTTGGATGTAAGGGAGTTTGTTAGGTCATTGTATGAGATTTTGAATCAAATGGTAGATAGTTAAATTTTTATAAGTTGTTGCATTATGATGTGGAGCTCAGTTGTAATTTGTTTCAATAAAAAATAGAAACAAGAATAAAAGCTGTCTTTGGTTGAACCGAGGCTCTTATATCATTGGCACGTAATTTTTTTAGAGCTAAAAAGCACCACGATAGAATACTAAATTCATTTCTTTTCTTAGAGAGAGAATTGCAATTGCCTTTGCAGAAAATATGAAATATGCATAAAATATGAAAAAAAAATATCGGTCATGGTCGCATGTAGGAAGGCGCACTAGTCACCGTTATAGTCTAGTCGTTGGCAATACCAAGTTTGCTGAGGTCATCCCAGACCTGGTTATTTCAACGTGAATTCTGTCGCCTTTTTGACGATGTTCACAAATTACGCTTAGCTAAACTTCGTAAACCAGTCCAGTGCAGCCTCTGGAATTTCATACGCTGAACTACGTCAACCTCATCATACAGCTAATACAGCTCGTGATTCATACGGGTCCTAAACTCGATGCCAACTCTAAGAAGACAAAAAAATCATATGACGACCTTTCTCTCGATTAAAGATTTCTATCTTCGATATACGAGAGGGCTCTTGCCTGCTGAGGCCAAAGTAGGAGCGGTTAGCAAGCGTGATTCTTCGTCTAATCTCCAGGCTGGCGTTCTTGTTGCTGGTCATCTCTGTTCTCAGATAGACAAAGATTTCGAAAACATTGAAGTTGAAATTTTCCATACTCACAGACCGTCTAAGAAACGCCGATGGTCTTCGAGTGTGGACACTAAATATTTCGTCTTGCAAACGTTCACCGCTAGGCCTATGAGACGTGATGTCAATTCCATCAGCATACGCGAGCATCACTTTCTTATGGAAGATCTTTCCCGACCGTTCTATTTATGGGCATTAACGTAAGATGTACTCCATCAAGTGATTAAAAAAGCATCACCTTGCCTGAAACCTCTCTTGGTATCAAAGGATTTGCAGAGGTTCTTTCCTACTCTGACGACACTTTGGACGAGTTCTTCAACGATAAGGCGTTGAAGAACTTTGTTCTTAGCGGCCTTTTAGTCGACAAATAGGTGTGTGTGTGTGTCTCTGTTGTACTGACGGGTCTTGTCCTGAATTCGTTGTAGAGTAAAAATGTGGTCACTGGTCGATCTCTTTGGTTTGAAGTCACACTGATACTGTCCTATCAGTGCATTCGTGTATGGCTCTAGCCGTTTACACAGTTCACGGGACAAAATTTTGTATCCAATTAAAAGGAGACTTATTTCACGGTAGTTCGCGCAGACAGCAGATTTTTCTTTCTTGAAGATACAAAGGACAAAGAACACTGCTTTCTCTTTTTCGTAAATTTATTTTGTTTTGTTTGCATTTAACTTAAATTTCCATCGTCTAAAATAACTGGATAAGGAAATGAGCGCATTCAGAAGTTTGTTTTGAATAACATTGCATGAGGCGCCTGAGAAGTACGAAGCCGTTTCATCAGCACATCTTGATGTCGTGCAATTTTTAAATATGGGGATGCCATAAATCTAAATATTATTCGTACAGATTATTATTAGCACAGATCCCCGAGGGTCGCGAGCACAAATCAACTTTTTTTCGGATTCACTGCCATCCATGGATGTATGAAAATATCTGTCAGATAGGAAGCTACAAGTATGATTAACTTTGTCAATGTATGGTGATGTATTGGTTAGGTTGTATATCAGACCATTGTGCCATATCGGATCGAAGGCGCCTTCGATATTAAGGGTTACCATGCCGACTTATTTTTTATGATTGAGCTTTTCTTTCATGAAGTTCGTTAATTTATCTAAAGAATGGATGCAATTAAGAAAAGCTATGAATCCGTATTGTGTTGAGGGTAAGACTTTGTTCTCTTCTAGATGGAGATTTAGTCTGGTTGTGATTACCCGCTCTAATATTTTAGAAAAGCTACAAATAAGGCTGATTGGCCGGTAACTTGCAGGAGAGTCTGTTTTCGCGATAGGGATGATCTTGGCGACTTTTTCTTGTATATTATAATTCTGTTCCATAGTGCGACGGCAGCTATACTCAACTCGACTAAAAAAAAAAAACAAATCAAATATTCTCTTGATGTTACGCCAAGGAACAGCAACAGCAGCATTGAAGATGACAAGTCCTGCATTTTATATATACTCGAATATACGTACTTATGTGTTTGCTTTATTCGTACTAGAAAACAATATTTATTTCCACATGAAAATATTTTTAGGCATCTCTTTTCTAAAATGTTATTTTGTTTTGTTTTTCTCTGTGCGAATATGTATCTACAAACAAGCACAGCAAGAACTTTGTGTACTCGTCTAAGTAAAAAAAAATTGTCGTTTCGTTTTGGGCCAGATTCAATTTAAGTTTTAATGCATCAGCCAACAGAGCGGGAAATATAACAGACAACAAACAATAAAAAACAACAAATTAACAATCTCTTTACAAAATTAACTTAATTTGAGCCAGCAAATCACTCCGATGACTGTTTGAGATACACAATATGGTGTTGATATTATTGGTTTGGCAGGGATAAGTACTTTATAATATGTTGTTGTTTTCTTTTTAGCATTAACACATGTAGTGTTACTTGATTCAAATTTAGAATCATATTAAGTTTGTTAATGTTGCTGTTGCAACTTTAAAGTGCAAATACATATACTCGTACTACAGATACTTTTAGTTTCATATTCATTTAGAACAAGTAAGCATAAATCGATTTACTACTTTTGTAGCTGTTTCCAAGAGATGTTTTAATTGTATATGCAGATTTTCTATTTCAGCATAAACGGAAGATATCTGAAACTATTTTGCACTTAACCCACGGCGCTATTTGCCTAAATCAACTGCATCCGCATTCGCATCCGTTGCGATATTTGCACGTAGGCAGTCAGAGAGAGAGAGAGAGAGAGAGAGAGAGAGAGAGAGTGAGTGTGGTTTGAGATGCATTGTGGAGCTGTGGCCAACAAGGCTTACAGCCGCGCGGGCCAGTGCAGAGTTCGGGACTGTCGACATTGCCCACAATATGGCCGAGGTAAAAGAAACCTTGAGTTCTAAAAATAAAGCCGTATGATTTCAAAAGCTCAGCGTAGCATTTTTAATGGCGGCGGTGGCGAATATATAAATTATTATGTCGTACTAGAGAATTTTATAAAACGTTTGGTTTGCTGGCTTGCCTTGCTGCCGGAATTGGTGTTGGCTGGCTGGCAATTCAATAGCGATTTTTGAAAAAAAAAAAAAAAAATGTTTTTCTTTTACTATTTTCTTTTTTAGTGATATTGATACGTAGTAGTCTGAATATGTATGAATGTCGGATTAATTTGTTTCTATAGACGTACTGGATTCAATTCTGTAGAAACATACATAATATAATATCTACATACGCCGACTATATAGCATTCTTATCACTGGATACTGCTAAAGCGTTGTACAGTGAATAGAACATGTGGCACATTTGGATCAATCTGAAACTTGGTATGGGTGCAAATTATTGTAGGCCCTAGTTCGTACTAGTATTAAAACAGTTGCGGATGTCAAGATCCGCCACTGCGGACTATCTGTGAAAATTGCACATCTGCCGAGAACACCAAAAGATACACAGACTTTGTCCAGAGAAACGTCCGCTTAATGGAGAGTTCGAGTAAAAATTTTTTTGTACAGGGTGCGGCAGCATAATTTCCTTATTTGACATGCGCGCCATTCAATCTGTAGGGATCGTAGCATCGCGGGATTAATACCAATCGACAAGCGTGTTTCTAAAAATGTATCTCCTTCCAGGTCAGTTAGCATTTGCCGTCGAGACCTACTTATGTGGTTGTTGTTTTTTTTTCAGCGTAGAAGCACATTTTCACTTGAATGGATGCGTTAACAAACAGAAGATGCTCTACTGGGCATGAAAGGCATGAAATGCCTTTGCATTCACCTAAACTCATAGTGTAGCTTGCAATTTTCTTAGCTGGAATTAAATAACCGTGGTTTTTTTTTTTAAGAAAATTATGTCACAGTGATAGTGTACATAAACCGATATACGAACACGGAGGAATTTTTTTTTTCATAACTTGATGTATTGGACTTGTTAGACATCTGGTACCACCAGGATGGAGCAACGGTACACACTTCAAGAGCATCGATGGCTGTTTTGAGGGAACACTTCCCGGAGCGCCTTATCGCCATAAGGGACGATTTGGAGTGGCCGATTTAAGTACGATTGTCAAATTTTTTTTATAAAAAAAGGAACCTGGAAGACCTGAAGGCCAATAGTCGGGCAGAAATCATTAACATACCTGATATGAAGGTAACGGTCATTATAAACGTTTTAAATTGGGTTTTTCAGTGTATTGGCAATGGGGGACATCACTTACCTAATATGAAAACTGTGTAAAACAAAACTTTTGATATTGAACAAAAAAAAAAAAAATAATAAAATCTGATTCAGAAAATGAGTTTCATTGTGCATTGGAAAATGGTAGTTATGCTGCCGCACCCTGTATATATATTACGTAATTAATCAATAGAAAAATACTTTTTCTATGTTTTAACTTAAATAAACATCTCATAAAAGTAGATACATACCAACACAATTATACGAGTATTATTTTGTATTTAATTCAGGATCTTAAACCTGAACAAGAACCGTTAACCGCATTCTATTGAAAACCGAAACTGGAACCAGAACCGATATTTTAATATTGTTAAAATCGAAACCTTTTACTTTTAATAAAATAAAATGAAAGAACCGTACCGGAAACATTTGTGCCGGTATAAGTAGTTTCAGTTCTGACTTTTATTTTTTTCTAACAAAAATAATTGTTTCTGCATAGTGTACTTATGCATAATGTTCAAAGGAAAACAAAAGCAGCTGATATCATATTTGGTTCGAAAATTCCATAACCTTCCCAGAACTATTCGAATTGTCAAAAGTTACTCTCGCAGTTCCAGCTACGCAACTAAGCGTAGAGCGTTTGTTTTCAGGCGTCAAGTTTATTATGAATCCGCTTAGGAATCGGCTGGACTCAAAAACATTTCGTATAAAATTCGAAAAGTGGGCGGTGGGTTTGTAAAAAAAGTAGCCTGCTATTTGCGAGATAAGTTGAGCGTAGGAACTAAGGAAGTATCCATGCCCGATTTCAGCTGGATATCGTAAAAACTGAGCGATTAGTTTTACTTTAAACAGACAGGGGACAGACTGACAGACTGACAGACAGACAGACAGACAGCAACATAAGACATACAGACGGATATAGCCAGTTCGATTCATCTAGTGGAACTGCTCAAGAACAGATATAATTTATGGGATTTCCGATTTTTCGTTTAATGCGTTACAAAGTCGGTGACAAAATTATAATACTATTCACACTATGTGTGAAGAGTATTGAAATTTATGTATGTTTGTATTTAATTGCTCTTTTTTTAAGGACCGGTACCGGTAAACCGAAACTAAAGTGCCAGAACCGTATAGATTTTATACTGAAATAAATTGGAATCGACACGAAAACACACGTTTCGGTACGTACTAAAGCGGAACCAAAATCGAAATATACTTCGGTTTTATTTCTTAAATTAAATTAATACAAATTTAATTTATAAGTTTCAAATGGAAATACATACATCAATTCATACAAAATTGTTATTGCTTTCATATTTCGTATACGCAGAAACATAATGACATAATAAATTATTTGTGTATTTTTTGCTGGTTTATTCAAAGAACTGTGTGTGTGCTAGAGATGAGCTAGTCAGTGATTTTTAAGTAGCAGTAATTATCGTGATTGCTACTTTGAAATCACCGTGATTTGCAATTTGGAACTGCTACTGTGATCGCTGTAAAAATAAAAAGCAAAAAAAACATATTTTATCTATTTATTATATTAATGCGAAATTCGTCAAATCTCGTCAAATTTTACTTCAATATAACTTTATGTTTAATGATTATATGAATACAAAAAAAAAATTATATAAATGACATTTTCTGGAGAGGATTTGCCTTAAATGGTACAAAAAACCCATTCGAGAATCATTTGGCTCCCACAAAGGTATTTGGGCTCCTTACAAAAATCTTGGGAATTGAGACTACAACAGGGTATTTTATGTAGTCACCTGATTTGTATATATTCTAGGACCAAATATTGTTGATTGCAGCGCCCATTTCAAACCCCATTGGAACATGTGTATCCCACATAATCCTTCCCAGGATTGACCAAGTGGCATATTTTCGTTACAATTCTTTGAAACTAATTCCATACTTCAGGAAACCGGCATCAGTTACTGGAATATCTTCTGTTTTGTGCCATTTTCTGGATAGGACTGGCATAAAATGGCATAAAAGTGATTTTTCAGTCGCCGTGATCAAATCACAGGTACGTAAATATCACTCAGCTTTAGTGTGTGCTGTTCAAAGCCAAAAAAAAAAAAAAAGAACAAAACCACGTAGTATGCGACATTGTTATTGTTTTGTACTTTGGTATAGACGATTTTGTTATAGGAAAGTAGATAACGCCGAAGGCCGAAATTCTTTGTGTTACTTATACGAATAATGGAAAGAGCTCTGTGTGTATACGTTACTGCTCAGCGTATGCTGAAGAGCATTACAAAAACTAACTTAGCATAAACGTTAAACAAAGTAGTATATAAAATTGGTATAAGCGATACCCTTATTTTCTCTTGTTTTTTCACGGTTTTGTTTTTTTTTTTTGTAGATTTCCCAAAGAGGTTTCTGCGATTCACACACATTTAGCAGCCCGAATTTCAAACTGCCCCACAAAAATGAAAATCGATGGTAAGAAATCTTAAAATGACTACAGCTGTTGGATAAAGAATTGTTCAGAGTTTCAAAAAATTTTTTTTTTAGAATTAATTTAAGTCATTTTATCGGTAGAGCTCATTAAAGTTTAAAAATTTTTCAAATTGGGAAAAACATGAAATTTTTGAAAATAATGCGGCTAAGCCGATTTTTAATATTTTGGTTTCTGTTGAAAGATGTGTCAATTCTAGAGAGAAAAATGAAGCTATATGGCCCAATTGATCTTCGTAAATTTTTATACCATGCACTCAAATGGACCAGCGAGGATTAATTAATAACTTCAAAACAAAGCCCCCAATCCATGCACTGACAATTTTTTTATATAGTAAATAATAAATAAAATTTTTAAAATGTTTTTGTCTTTTTTTTTAAATTTAAAAAAAAAAATAAATTTTTTTATTATCGTTCGTCAATGTCAATCAGTTTAAGGCATTTAGCTTAGAGTATAAACATTAACATAACTAACAAAAAATAAGACTTAATGCCTATTTTGAATATCATTTGGATGAAATCTTTGGAGCCGTCTACGACTTGTATTAACGACCAGAGCCGCTGCTAAATGATTAACATGAGAAGCCAGTCGATCATTTTATCTGCTGCTGTGGAAGTTTAACTGCTCCATGACTGTTGGTATTCTCAAATCCGATGCAAAACTTTATTGCGCATATACCAAGGAGCATTAGTTATTTAACGCAAGTCCTAGTTTTGAAGTACTTGTATACGGTTTATATTTGTGGTTTATATAAGTGTATTCCATACATCCAGGAAGGCATAATGATTGATTTCTAAACAAGCAGTTTATTTTCGAGGCTGAGTTTACTACTTGGGCGAAGTAACCAGTTTAACTTTTTGGGTTTAGCGTAGAAAACTGCTGCGGTTTTTTGAATATGCTTACGAAAGGTGCCACGTCTTTCAAAGTTAAAACCTAAGTAGCATACATGATCAACATGAGGTATTACCAAATTGTTGAGCAAAACGGGCGGGCAGTTCCCTCAATAAAAAAGTACAGTGACTAGACTTTTCGCTATTGACTTTTATATTCCAGCGATTTGCCCAACGTTGAAAATCTTCAAGATAGTTTTGACTGTTAGATGAAGCTTCGTGTGGACAGTTTGAGTTTGCAAGTATGGCCGCATCGTCAGCATATGTAGCCAGAAGCATGTTCTCATTTACTGGAATTGGCATATCAGCAGTATACAGCAGTATACAAAGTGTACCGCATTGCTGAACGGGCGCCGGCAGCAATGCGGTGGATCTCTGAGCGCTCATCTTTCATCTCGACTGTGAAGGCACGGTTAAGCAAATACTACTTCAAAAGAAGTAATTGCGATGTAGGCAAATTGATTTAATTTTGAAGAGAAGGCCTTCAATCCAGACTCTATCAAAAGCTTGATGTACATCAAGAAAAACAGCACAGCTATATTGTCTATTCTCATAGGCCTTAAGAATATGTTGGAAAACTCTGTGCACTTGTTCAGGGGTCCCATGGTGATGCCTAAAGCCAAACTGATGATCAGGAATGGCACTCTGGACGTCCAAAGCAGGTAACATTCTACCAAGAAAAATTCGTTCAAATATTTTTGAGAAGGTCGGTAGTACACTAATTAGTCTATAAGACGCAACAAGATTTTCTGGTTTGTCAGGTTTCGGTATCATTATAATTACAGCGCACTTTCTTTGAGATGGGAAGTGGTGAATGCGAATCATGGTATTGAAGAGTAGTACCAAAAACATTATTGCTTTATCAGGAAGTGCCTTTGCCACTCTGCCATCAATTCCGTCATACCCCGGTGCTTTCTCTTTCTTAAGCATTTTAATCTGCAGACGAACCTCTTGCGGATTAATAGGCTTGATAGACTGCATATTTGTGCAGCTCTCTTCCAGAAAATTAGCGGAGTCTCGCACATCATCTAATTCAGCTAGATCGAAAGGTGTAAAGCGTCCTTCGAGTTCAGCGGCAAATGCCTCAGCTTTCTCTTTATCCGTGCGGCACCAGAAGTTGTTGAAGTGTTTGATAGGCACGTGTCTCAATGTTTGGCTCTTTACGCAACGTGTCGCTTTCCATAAGTCAAACCCATAGTTATTGTTGGGGTCAGCATTGCGAAGCATGTCATCAAAGAATTCACTGCGTACTACATACAGCAACTTTTTCAATTCAGCAGCTGCTCTTTTCCATGCCAAACGATCACGCTCATTACGGCTTCGCTTAAAACGACGACGAAATCTGTGCTTTATCTTAACCAAGTCCAAGATCTCAGATTTTAAAGGTGGCCTATTTATATCTGGAAGATTCAATAATGATTGATGTTGAGTTGCAAATTCAGCCGCTTCAAAGATATGACGAGTGAACAATTCAGCAGCATCATCCACGTCCTCAGTAGAGCAAAGTTCCATATTAAGGTTGAGAAGCTGGTAGAGACGCTGTTGGAAAATCGGCAAGTTATGTCTTGGCAAAAGCCTCGGCTTATAGGCGTAGACGTATGCAGAAAAGCTGGCTTCTACAATAAGTGGTAAATGATCAGAGTTGAGATCCCTAGTGTCAAAGATGCGCAGTCGGCTTGATGGTATGCCAGTATATAATGTTTTGTTTCCTCAGCCATCATTCCTATTGGCAGCGAAAATTTTGAATTTTATCTGCTCCATGAATTAATATCTTGTGTATGGACGGAGGCATATATAACCATGGGTATTTAGCTACAAATATTTCTGCAGTTTCCCACGAGTATACATGGAAAGCTTCTGCATTTACTGCATACCCGCAAGACATAGTACGCAGAATTACGCTTAGTCGTTGTATCAATTCAATACTTACTCCAGTTATTTTTGAAGCCAATGCGGGCTGCTGAAAAAATATTCTCGCAGTATTTCCGCTGTTTGTAGTACACGAGCCTACCATGGGAATGTCAACCAGAAGCCCTAGTTCACTTCTCATTTTATTCTGGATGAATTTTTTCCTGTCAGCAACTATTTCCTTATCAATTCCTCGCACCTGCCACTTTTTAATTGGCATTCTGTAGCCGATATGAAGAACGCACTCAAAACTTCGTATCCATGCATGGAGTGTTGAAAGGCCATACTCGTATAAATATACTTTTGGTTCTTTGAATCGAATCACATTTAAATCATTCTTAATTTTGGGAGTTCCACCACAAATTCCACAAAGCAATGAAGCTGAATTTGCAAGAGCATTGAAAACTTTTCCGTTGATCATTGTTAAATGAAATTTGTGCTTGATTTTGAGACAATTGATTATAGTTGGCTGTATTTGCATTATCTATTTTTTAATTTGTTCTACTTCGAATCTGACCAAATCGGATGTCTCTTTTTTAAAACTTAGTTTAATCGGTCTGCACAATAGAGTTGAGGAAGGTCGTGTATTTTGCCACAGAATTTGAGATTCTTTTTCAAATTGTAAAGGCACAATGCATACGGCAAATAAATGCCCATCAATAGTCCCTGTTTCTGAATCTTTGAAGCTTTGCCTATAAGTGGAGTGGCCACTGCTAACAGTGTGGTCGACGAGATTTTGCAAATCGTCTTTGATTGAAGATTCAGTTACTTCAATTCAGTTAGGATAGCATTGTCTTTTGGCATCAAGCAAACTTCTATAGCTCGGATAAAGATTCCAATTATGTTCCTTGGCTCCATCGCGAATCAACTCGTATGTACTTTTAGTAAGACCTGCATCTACAAATAGAGCTAGAGCTTCCTCAGGAGTGTTTGAAATTGCATTTTTAGCCTCTATCTTCGCAGTTTTAAGAATTTTTGAAGCATCCTCTGATCCTGAGGCTATCATTGAAATAAACTGTGAAGCGCTTCTTTTTCCATCGTTATGAAGACTTACTCGCGTTGCTACCAGTAGCTCTTTTTTCGAGGTTTCATATATTATATGCTTAACTTTTTTTCTTTTGGCATTATCACTGCATTCTTCAAAAGGCTTTCGCTTTTCAAAAATCGAAGACTTCCTATAGCACGCTTTTCACTTTCCAACTAATTTGGTCGTAAAATTGACAATTTGTTTTTTAATTGCTTGGTGCTGCTCATTATTATATTTAATTTTATCAATTATATGAGCAAACACATAATTTTGTACAGCAGAAGACTTCTTTGTTGGCGTTGGCTCGCCGTGCCAAATCTCAAAAAGTACTCTTTTTGACACTGACATTGTTCCTAAAAAGTGCAATAAGTGGAAGGTCTGCAAATGACTGCAGCTCATCGCAGCGGATTACATTCATGATGGACGATTCTCACAAACAAAAGCAAAAGCAGCCCGAATACACCCGAATAAATATAACTTTTACTCCACGAAAGTTTGGTGTACACAAGGAAATACATTAAATCGCAAGCAGTTTTTTAATCTACTGAATACCACTAACACAAATAAGAACAGTGCACAAACTCATATTTTTGTTTAATACATACCTTAAACTTTTATTTAAAACACTAAGATCACAATAGAATTCAATAAATGAATTTTATAATGAATTTATATTGAATGCTTAAAAAAGATGAGAACTGATTTGCTGCGTTAGCTTACACATATATTAAGTATGACAGCTTGGAGATCTGAAGATAACAAAAATCACTAAAAAATATATTAATGTGTTAGTTATCGAAATAAAATAATGTGTTGGCGGGATTTGAAAGTTTGAAAATAGAATTTATCCTCGCTAGGAACTTCATTAGCACCACTGTGAGCCGTGACAGACCCCATAAAGTATATATACGGGGTTGTTATTCATCAATATCTATTTAGTCCCTTTCAAAGGAATACCCTCAGATATGTTACACTTGGGCCAGCACTTTTTCCAACGCTTTTTTATTGGGCCTTGAACTCTTCGAGCGATGCGTGGAAAAACACCGCACTTTCATTGGTCTTTACAGTTTTGGAAACAGGAAAATGGGGCAGGTGAATACGGGGGCTTAGGCATGATTATTGTGTTTTTTGACCAAAAATTCACGAACAACAACGATGTGTGAACAGGTACATTATCGTGATGCAAGAGCCATGAATTGTTTTGCCAAAAATCCGACGCATAAGTTCATGGTAATGACGGCACGACCTTCTGGCAAGAACGTACGATACACCTTCACATTCGACGGAACTTGGCGTGGTATTTTCGCTTTTGGCTCTTCTGGCCGCTTCCATTGGAATGATTGGACATTGGTTTCGACGTCATAATCATATACCCAAATACACTTTACAGCAAATTTGGATGGTCCTTGACGTCATTCAACAGCTCCTGAGCGATGCTCATGCGAGGGTTCGCTTGGTCGAAATTTAGCAATTTCGGGTCAAAATTTGCCTAAAATATAAAAAAAGAAACAAACAAGCACACTAGTAGATGTGTAAGATGCCGCCATATCGAATTTCAAGTTGATATTCACGTTTTTCATACAAATGCATAAAAGCTAGCTATGGGTTTATATGGGACTACCATATGTATATGAAGCGGTTGTCCACTTAAATCCACCAAATCAAATTACAAGCTAATATAGATTTAAATCAGAATTTTTTTTGATAAAAAACACAAAATTGAACGGTGGGTTTGTATAGGGGCTACCCCAAAAAGTGGGCGGCCCATGCTCATTAGTCTATGTATGTTAAGCGGCTATCTAAAAAAAGGCACCATATTGCATTTCAACCTAATATTGACTTTAATAAAGAAGTTTTTCTTACAAAAACACAAAAGTGGGCAGTATGTTTGTATGGTGGCTACCCTAAAAAGTGGGCGTGCCACAACCGTTAGTCTATTTATGTAAAGCGGCTGACCATAAAAAGGCACCAAATTTCATTTCAACCTAATAATGACTTTAATAAAGAAGCTACCCAGCCATTAACGTATATGTCAAGCATACGTTGACTAGAAGTTACCATATCAATTATTAAGTTGATATTGACTACAATAAAAAAGTTTTCCACAAAAAAAGTCAAAAGTGGGCGCTGGGTTTGTATGGGGGCTACCCCAAAAAGGTCACGGCGGGGCGGGTCAATCTTGACACTCTATTAAACTGAAATAAAAAGAAGTGTATGTGCAAAAATTCAACTGGACAGACGGACATGGCTAGATCGACTCATCTCGTCGAGCTAATCAAAAATATATATACTTTATGGGGCCTACGATGCCCTCTTTAATGCGTTACAAACTTTCAGACAAACTGATAATACCATTTCACACTATGTTTGAATGGTATAAAAATTGCATGATGTGAGATAACCGATATGCCGACATAGCCAGGAACTTCTCTAATAGTGGTTCGACGATTCTCCATAACGTTTTCGATAGCAAAAAATCGCCAATTAAACGTCTAACAAACAAGTCTAAACATTATATCTGTGAAAAACAAACTAAAAATGCAAAATGGCTGATAATGTCATCCTTTTTTTTGGAAAAGTACCAAAATAAAAAAAACCGAAACTCGAATGTACGTGGCCAGCGAAATTTGAAAAGTCACTTTTTAGTAACACTTTCCATACAAGCATGCAATCAGCATGTTATTTTTTGTTTTAATAATTTCTTCATGTTTAATTCACTCATAGTGTGAAATGGTATTATCAGTTTGTCTGAAAGTTTGTAACGCATTAAAGTATGCATCGTAGACCCCATAAAGTATATATATTTTTGATTAGCTCGACGAGATGAGTCGATCTAGCCATGTCCGTCTGTATGTCCGTCTGTATGCCCGTCTGTCTGTCCGTCTGTCCGTCTGTATGTTGTTGCGCATTTTTTGGGAACTAATTTTTATGCTATCCAATTAAAATATTGCACATACTCTTCTTTTTATAGCAGTTTAATAGAGAATCAAGATTGACTCACCATGCCCACTTTTTCGGGTAACCCCCATACTAACCTACTTCCGACTTTTGACTTTTTGTATGAGAACTATTTATTAAAGTCAATATTAGGTTGAAATGTAATGTAGTGCGATTTTATGGTCAGCCGCTTAACATACATAGACAAACGGGCGTGGTCCGTCCAATTTTTGGGTTAGCCGCCATACAAACCTACTGCCCACTTTTATGTTTTTGTATGAAAAACTTCTTTATTAGAGTAAATATAAGGTTGAAATGCGATATGCTGCCTATTTATAGACAGCCGCCTAACACCCGACCACTTTTTGGGGTATTCCCCCATACAAACTCACCGTGCAATTTTGTGTTTTTTATGAAAAAATTATTCATTTAAATCAATATTAGGTTGAAATTTGATTTGGTGGATTTTAGTGGACAACCGCTTCATATGCATATACAAATGGGCGTGTCCCGCCCACTTTTTGAGGTAGTCCCATATAAACCCACAGCTCAATTTTATGCATTTGTATTGAAAATGTCAATATCAACTTGAAATTCGATATGGCGGCATCTTACATATCTACTACATCGCTTCACACACATCTACTAGTGCGCGTGTACCGCCCACTTTTTAAGGTAGCCCCTATTTAAACCCACACTTTTATGTTTTACAATACTATTTAAAATATCGTGTGAATGGTATTAGAGCTTCGGTTCAACCAAAGTTAACTTCTTTTCTTTGAAGCCGTGAACTTACAAAAACTGCATTCTTATTTGTTTAACTTTGAAACTGTTTTGATATTTCCTTTCACGTATTAAGATCAATACTTATCATCAATTACTTGGTGCGATTTCTTAGTTGGCCTGGATTTGTTTAAATTTGCTCACAGACATCGTCCAGTACTAATTAAATATAGGCATCAGAATAGCCTTTTGAATATCATTCACATTTTTAGAAACGACAAACGAATTTAGAAAGACGAAAACTTCATTATACGATATTTTACACAAGCATTTGCTTCAAACTCAATACGTTCCCATCATGGAAAAGATACGTGACTGTGAACCATCAACCGCGACCGTTCGCTGCAATGACTACCACATCAATCTATCGATTTATGTACTTGATGTAGTACGCTTGTTCCAGGACCATCCAAAGTATTCGACCGGCATAACAGAATCGAGCATCATCGAAATGTTGAAAAAAGAGTAAGTTTGCTGAGTTCGTCAATCGGTTTGTTTGTAATTTTTCTTCTCGTTAGAACTTTCGCATGTGGTGATCTTGAGGCCCAAGTCACGACTGTCTTGATCGATCTATCTGCTAAGGGATTTGTGCGCCTCATAAACAACGGCTACCGCACATTGGGACCCTTTGCCAAGTTGGCCAACGCCCGATCTGCGCGTCAGTACAATATGGTCTGGGACCGTATTTCCGAAACGCAAATAAGTTGTACACAATCCAGAGCTTCGTGCAAAATTCGCAACGGTTACTGCTGAAACTATATATATTTAAATTTACAATTTTTCGTTTAATTTATATTTTTATATTTTTAATATGCGACATAATCTGTTTACCATTAGAAGTTTTATTTTCAAAATTTGCGACTTAAGATTTAAGTGAAAACTTGGTACAGCCATCTCTAATTTTCACTTTCAGCGCGAATTTATTTTGGAAAAAAAACTTTTTGGAAAAAAAACTAAATATGTATTTTCAGTACAACAACAAATACAAGTGATTGTTTTAGTGTTTTTACTACAATATAATAATACTTTAATCCGTCGATATGACTCCAAATACTTGAGATTATGGAAACCGAGACTATCAGATAGCTCCTATTATTATCCGACAATATCTGCAAAACATCTTTAACGCAAAGCTAACTCTACAATGATTTCCAAAATTATGGAAAGTAGTTGAAATTATGCCTCTCTCAAAATCCGCAACCAAACCTTTGGCATTTAGACTATCAGTCATCTCTCAGTACTTGAAAATGGCCCAGCAGCTTACAAACGTCTGTTAGGATATGTATCCCCTGGGTAAACCACGGAACTTCCGTCGTGAGCAAATTGCAAAAAGCCAACTACTCCCTTTAATTAGGGGTTGGTGCGCTGGGTTTGGTTACCGCCACCGCAAAACAACGTTTACCAGTGAAGACGGGGATGCTTCGGATACGATTCACCTTTGAAGACGAGCCCCGAAACGATTTAAGGACCATGATTTACGGGAATGCACCTGGAAAGTCCTGTTCCTCCATTTGGCTGGTGCAGGCTGTAGAGAAAATTTGTCTACCTTAGAGAAACTAAACTCACGGTATAGATTCTCTGCTACAAATGTACGTTAAAAGTTCATAGCTCTCTACCGTTTTCCGCAAAAAAAATCCAATTGTGAATTTTTTAGAAATATTTTATAGCAAAAAATTGTTTAGCCTACTTTGTAATATAGATTGTTAAAAGAATAACCTTTAGGCTTATCGAGGCATACTAGAACGATAAATATGTCGTATACAGTGGTCCTCGAATATAGCTCCAACTTGTTTTTTTTTACACTGCGGAGGCTTGGTCTTTTAGCCTCGAGAACGCCTACCTTGATGTTGTAGCCACAGACAGTTACTTTTTCACCATTGTTTTGTCTACAATTTGTGCACAATCCATATTTTATCAAAATCTGTTGAATTTTTGTGTTTTCAAACGCTATTATAGGCTTTACATGAAATACAAAACGCACAGAAACAAACATTCAATGATAGCATGTGAGCAGTCAGTTGCAAATGTTGAGCGCGAAACAGATAAGATATTCCGTATTTTACTTTGTATGCGCTTCGATATTATTTTGGTAATTGCAAATGCAATATACGTAATAGTATACAACATTATTCCAACGTTGATTCGACCGCTTTCCGTACATACTAGTTTGTATTTATAAGGAATAATACAATTTCTGTTCCAACTCATGTTAAATTTCATATTGTGTGTGTGTTTTTTTTTTACAGAATTTCCCAATGGAGACACTATTCGCATATTCAAACGAGAAATACCCTGGCTTAAACTCGTCGACAGTAGTTGACTTTAACAAGTTTACACATGTAAGAAAACATTTATGGATAAGCACACATCCATCTATAATGCATGCTTTACATACCTACATATTTATTTATAGTAAAATCTTATTTCTGTAAAGCTGCCCGTAGTACGCTTCACGGCTTTATTAATGGGTGGGATGCTCGGTTGGACAGGTGACTGGTACAACTCAATGATATCAACGTCAATGACACACCATATATGGTGATGATGGTGATGAAGGTGATGATGAGGATGATGATGTCATGCTGTGTGTCTGTGTAAATTTTCTGCTTAATTATGCAGTACAAAGACCTGCTGCACAAACATACAACATGACAGCTTGGCAGTCAGCACAGGATGCCTCGCACTAAGAATGAGAATGTTGGCATGACTCTGGAGAGTGAGAGGGTGGAGGCATATATCACATTGCAAGTGTCAGTTTCTCGTAATTTTAATCAGTTTTTGCGCTTTTTTCGGTATGCTTACACAGAATCAAATCAACACAAGTTTTCCATTTTCACTTCTACGAAATCCTCTCAGTAGCATGCAACATGAGAGAAAGAGATAGATGTATATAGAGTGAATGAAAGGCGTTGCAGTTGTTTGATGATTTAGTTCATTATATATTTATGCGTCACAAATTAGACTGCTATGAAATCGATTTGGTTTTTCGCAGAAAATATTTTTAATTTCTTGTTTATTTTTAAATGAAATTTACGCAGAAAATACCATTATATTCACCTATTTATCTACAACTACATCTACATTTGTAATATAGTCTACGGGTTAAATAATAATTGAAAAAAAAAAAACAATTTCTAGCAATTATTTTAATAATTTGTTCGAATATGCTATGCAGCAACCTATGCATCCACCACGGACAGCTAATACTTACGGCTGCCCCACTTTCGTGAGATACCGTAACGTTCACTGTCAAGTAGTGTGGCACAAATTCCATGGCACAACAATTGATGGTACTGATTAAAAAATAAATAAAAATACTAAGAAGATTATTGTTAAACTAGAACTTATATAAATGATGTGGGAGGTCTACTAATCGTATCGTTTTAAGACGTCGTCTAGTTGTCAGTTCCAAGAGGGGTATGTTGGTTATCTCGATGTTACAATGAGCCATGATTCGACTGTGATGCTTTCTGCTTACTGATACTATCTCCTCTTTGATAGTGCGGATGTTAAGATCTCGATGTATATCTGTGTTGGAGATATACCATTCAGCTCCTGTTATTTGTCGTAGTATTTTTGACTGTTGCCGTTGGATAATGTTGATATTTGATATTTTTGATGTGCCCCATATCTTAAGTCCGTAAGTCCAAATTGGTTTTATTATGCTTTTATTGTTCATTGACAATTTGGATTTTTTGTTAATAAGCCAGTACAGTTGTCGATATTTCTCTTTAATCTGATTTAGCTTTTTCTCAATATGTAATTTCCAGCTCAGTTTAATGTCCAAGTTTATTCCTAAGTATATTGCTGAGCTTTCTATGGGTAGGTCTTTATTGTTTATTTTGAGGGTGGTCGGCAGTACAACACGTCTAGTTGTGAAGATAACTTGTGTGGTCTTTCTTTCGCTAATTTTTATAGCCCACTTACTAAACCATCCTATGGTGTTGTCTAGTATACTTTGGAGTTTTTGGGAAGCTACATTATGTCATTGTGGGCATAAAAAAGAATTGTACCATTTAGTATAGCGTATAGCTTTCGATGGAAGTTATTTAAGCAGCTTTCCAGTTATCATATCATACCCGGCCGATTTTTTTACTTCAGTTTTATCAATAGCTTTTGTTGTCTCATTGTCAGTTATTGTCAGTTGTCAGCGATTGGAATGTTGCAAAAGGAGCAGCTTCATGAATCTGCGTTATGGTCGTAATTTTGTGCATTGTTCATAAAAGTTTTTTGATAAAAGTCAGCAAGGACTGACAATTTTTCAAAATCTGTTTTGGCCCAAGTGGAGTGTGTGTGATGGTTTTTCTTTATTTACTAGTAGCCTTCCAAAGAGGGAAATTAGTGTCTATGGCTGGAGTCAGGTGTGTTAGATACTTTTCTAGACTTTTATTTGCATTTCGCTTAAGAGCTCTTCTTTAAGTTCTTTAGTCGCTCTATTAAGTCTCTTTTTATCGTCGGTACATCTTGTAGCTTGCCACTTTTTCCGAAGCTTTTTCTTCAATTTGATGTCGAATGGAGGCGAGTGTATACTTGGCAGCCTGTTTCTGAGTTAAATTAGGGGTAGAATTAAGAGCTGATTCAGCTACAGTGTCATTAAAATATATTACGGAGCTTTCAATATTTGGAGATTTTAAAGAAATATCCGATCGTAAATGTAGCTCTAGAAATTCTTTATAAGCTTGCCAGTCGGTCTTAGAGTTATAAAGAGTTGGCTTCGGGTTGTCTGTAGCAAGAGAAGTTAAGTAATCAAGTTGAATTTGGAGAGTGGTCAGAAGACAATGCAAAACGGGACTTGATGGCAATGTGTTTGATACTAATGTGATACAATGTTTTTGATAACAGAAAAGTCTAATAGATCTTGCACTTTACGTGGATCTGTTGGTCAGTTCCCCAGTTGATACGTGCTTACTATTGTTGGTGTGCATCGATTCGAGAAGTATTTCACCTTTTTTGTTTGTAAGCAGGGAGCCCCATGCTCTATGATTCGCATTGAAATCACCTGCAGCTATGAATCTATAGGATAACTTTGTGTTTTGGGGGACTATATAAGGCTGAAATAGTCAGGGGACCAAGCTGATCAAATAAATAAATAGAAGTAGCTTGGATATATTCGAAGCTGTAATTTTTAGTTTCAGTAAATTTAATTTTATTTTTTACGATTATTGCTGAGCCTTCATGGCCCGTTCCGTCTGAATGATTAGTATTAAACAAAGTGTACCCTGTGATGTTAATGAGGTTTTCTCGCGAGATGGGTTTCTGATACAAGGGCCAGATTAATATTATTTTCATATAAAAATTGTTTCAATTCAAAAACATGTTGCCGTAGCCTGTTAGCATTCCAAAATATAATACGTAGGTTATCTGGGACCATATTTACGTGCTTATTTTGGACACTAGTGTAAAAACATTTAGAATGGCCGACATTTTTTAGCTCTTGCATATCATCATCTTGCGTTGGATTGGATAGAACTGAATTTTGTATGGTGGACGTCGGTGCAGTGGATAGTGGTGGGAAGTAATTGCTGCATTTACAGATGGACTTGCATTTATTGCACTTGCACCATTCTTAATATCGCCAACTTTTTTTTTTATATTTTTCTCCCAAAAAATAAACCAAATAATCAATAATCAAAAGTCCAAAGTGCTAAACAGCATTTTGTGCAAAACAGTAACAATTTTTTGGACATAGTTGTTCAAGAAACAGATCTTTCTAGTTTGCACTTCTGCACTGATACACAACATCCTGAACACTTTAATTTTATTTTCCTTTCCACGCTATTTTTGGTGCTGGGATTAAACGTGCCAAAGCAATTCGTAGCAATGTTTGGATACAAGTTTTTCTAAGTTTTTATTGATCTTACTGGATTTTATTGATCTCTTTAAACTCAAATTTAACTTCTAATGGTCAAAATAGGCGGAGAATCTACATATTATAATATTATATACATTTTGATGGTCAAATCTATGCCGCGAAAAAAATGAGTAATACTTAAATGTAATAGTGAAATTTTTTTTTATAAGGAATCACAGCTTATCAACGAATTCGTGCTTTTCATTCAAAGTAACAGTGTTTGTGGAATCGGTCGTAAAAGGAACTTCTGTCTGTTTTAAACTCGTTAAAACTTTTACTGAAACGTTTCAATTGATGAAGTATATGGTGATTAGAGATGAGCTAATCAGTGATTTTTGAGTAGCAGTGATTTCGTGACTGCTACTTTCAAATCACCGTGATTTTGAACTGCTAATGCGATCGCTGTAAAAATGAAAAGAACAAAAACAAAAAACCTATTTTATATATTTATTAGAGCATTAACAAGAAACTAATTTCTCGTCAAATTTTACTTTAATATAACATAAATAAAAAAGGTGTATATAAATGACATTTTCTAAAGAGGATTCGCCTAAAATAGTACAAAAGATCATTCGATAGTTTGGGAGATAGACGGAATCATTAGGATCCCGCAACAAGATATGGACTTCTTACAAAAATCTCGGGAATTGAGGAGGCAATATGGCATTTTAGGTAGTCACCTGATTTGTATATATTCCAAGTGGCATATCTTCGCTACAAGTCTTTGGACTAATTCCAAACTACAGGAAACCGCCATCAGTTTCTGGAATATCTTCTTTTTGGTGCCATTTTTTGGCGAGGATTAAAATTGAGTGTGTGGGAAATAGTTGGAATCATTGGGACAACAGGATGTGGGCTCCTTACAAAAATCATAGGACTTGAGGCGGGAACAGGGTATTTTAGGTAGTCATCTGATTTGTGTATATTCTAGTGCCAACTATTGTTGATTGCCATTGGAATATGTATATCCCACATTATCCTTCCCAGGATTGACAAAGTGGCATAACTTCATTACAATTCTTTGAGACTAATTCCATACTTCAGGAAACCGCCATCAATTTTTCCATTTCCGACTCAAACATTGACTGGATCACAAATTTTTTTACATTATCCTTCCCAGTATTGATCAAGTGCAATAGCTTTACTACAACTTGTAAACACTAAGGCAATACTACGTGAAACCGCAATTGTATGCTAAAAGAGTTCCGTTTTCATGTTATTTTCCTGAGAGGATTGGATATAAAAAAAAACCAAAAAATAGAAAGAAACATTTAATTTTCCACTCCAGTGAAATACACCAGATGCTAGCAGAGATAAAAGCCAACCAAGCATAAAGATTGAATTTAAAACAAGTGCTTAAATAGCTTTGTGTATACTACTAATATAACAGTTGAGCGATAGTCAGTGATTCAATCACGGCG
Organism: Leucophenga montana; assembly: GCA_035044765.1. NCBI lineage: Eukaryota > Metazoa > Arthropoda > Insecta > Diptera > Drosophilidae > Leucophenga > Leucophenga montana. Next base: position 842,611 of record JAWNNQ010001111.1, on the reverse strand, counting down.
ACTGAAAATAACTCATATCAGTTGCCACTTGATACTGTAATTCACAGCGTATCAGTAATACGAGTATATCATGCATGTCATCAACTTGATACGTTGATACATTTTGTGCTGCTAACTCTACATGCATGAAATACGCCGTGAATCACAGTGGCGTAAGTTAGTAAGAAATAAATGATATGCAATCACTAGCATTTACATTATCGAGTAGCAACTGATATTAGTGATTTTTCAGTCGCCTTGATTGAATCACAGATAGTGAAATATCGCTCAACTCCAATGGTATCAGAATGTAAGCGTTTTAAGGAAGTCCCTTCCAAAACCAGTGATTACTGAAAGTAACATTGAAAAACTGCGTGAATTCTTAAATTTTTGTGCCGATGTCTTCATTGCGATAAATGGAAATGTCCAATAAAAATGTACACAAAGTGTGACCAAGGCTTGTTTCGATGTATTACAAAGTAAACAGAACTTTCTCATCTCATTGAGCTTTTATAATGCAACAAAACGAGATAATAAAAAGTCTCAAAATTTTAAAAAGTTTTGACAAATTTTCATAAACTCAAAATGTCAATAAATAAGAGCGTAAGAGCGTCAATAAATAAGAGAAAATGTACCTCAAATTAGGATCTAAATATTTAAGGTTTGTTGTGAAGGAAATTCCTGAACTATATCATAGTTGACTATCTATGAGTATTGCTAGATAAAAAGTGTCCACGCTTTTAGGTGTTGACATGTGTTTACGAAAATTTGTTAAAATTTTAAAAAATTTTTTGGAATTTTAATTTTTTGATATACAATATCCAATAACTAATATTAAATAGTCGCTTGACTCGACTATAACACTCTTACTTGTTTTCCATTAATGACACCTTCAATAAAATACATAGTGTTTTTTTTTTCTATAATTAATAATTAATTAACATGATGCTCATGAAAGTGTTTATTAATTTATTGAAATTATTTACTCTTAATTTATATTTAATATTTTTCAAAATTTTCTGCTTTTATTAAAAACATTTGCAAAACTTAAAGTAACCTAAATAAGTTAGTCACCCGTACTGCAGTTTCCGAAGTCGGAATAAATTATTTGGAAGTGATATCGTAAAAGTGGTCCGTTCTGCAATATCACAATGATTTCGTGATTTGAATTTACTTTTAATTGACATTATGAAATTCATATTCTCAAGTTAAAAAAAAGACAAACCCGAAGCACTTCTGCAAGCGAAACACGAAACATTTTAATGAAATCACTGCCGAACAATTTATTTCAAAGTGAAAACGTATGCACGGAGTAATATGTTTTTTGTTTTTATACCATTCACACATAGTGTGAAATGGTATTATCAGTTTGTCTGAAAGTTTGTAACGCATTAAAGGAGCCATCGTAGACCCCATAAAGTATATATATTCTTGATCAGCTCGACGAGACGAATCGACCTAGCCTTGTCCGTCCGTCTGTCCGCCTGTCTGTCCATCTGTCCGCCTGGCTGTCCATCCGTCTGTCCGTCTGTATGTTGTTGCGCATTTTTTGGTGACTAATTTTTATGCTATCAAGATTTACCCGCCACGTCCACTTTTTGGGGTAACCCTCATACAAACTCACAGCCCACTTTTGACTTTTTGTATGAAAAACTTTTTTATTGTAGTTAATATCAACTTAATAATTGATATGTTAACTGCTAGTGGTCGGATGGTTGACATATACATTAATGGGTGGGACCCGTCCAATATTTGGGGTAGCCCCCATACAAACCTACTGCCCACTTTTGACTTTTTTTATGATAACTTCTTTATTAAAGTCAATATTAGGTTTAACTGCAATGTGGTGCCTTTTTATGGTCAGCCGCTTTACATAAATAGACTAAAGGTTGTGGCTCGCCCACTTTTTAGGGTAGCCCCCATACAAACCTACTGCCCACTTTTGACTTTTTGTATGAAAATTTCTTTATTAAAGTCAATATTGGGTTGAAATGTGAAATGGTGTTATTTTATAGACAGCCGCTTAACATATACAGACTAATGGGCATGGTACGCACACTTTTTGGGGTAACCCCCATACAAACCCACCGTGCAATTATGTGTTTTTTATGAAAAAATTCTTTATTTAAATCAATACTAGCTTGAAATTTGATTTTTGGATTTTATTGGACAACCACTTCATATACATATGGAAATGGGCTTTTTGAGGTAGTCCCATATAAACCACAGCGCACTTTTATGCATTTGTATGGAAAACGTCAATATCAACTTGAAATTTTTGGGGTATCCCCTATTTTATGTTTTACAATACTATTTAAAATTTCGTGTGAATGGTATTAGAGATTCGGTTAAACCGAAGTTAACGTTTTTTCTTGTTTTGTTTTTGTTTTTAACATTTATAAAACACTTTAACATAACTATTTGCATATACAATAAAATTTACTTGATTAAATACATCATTTCTTTTTTTCATTTAAAAAGGTAGAAAGATAAACAAATTGGTTTAAACTAACAATTAACAATTGGAGAAATAAGTAAAATTTAATGAAAGAAAAGCGCTTGAAGTATTTCTAGAAAATTTGTTTTATAATAATTTTTTTTATAGTTTAATTTCTAGTTAAGTTTTATGGAGGAGGGTATGTAGGAGAGCAGTAGGGTAGTTTAAGGCAGAATATTCAGCAAAGTTTTAATTTAATATTTTCTTTTTTTGTTTGTATATATATATATATATATATATATATATATATATATATATACTCTCTCTCTCTCTCTCTCTCTCTCTCTCTCTCTCTCTCTCTCTCTCTCTCTCTCTCTCTCTCTCTCTCTCTCTCTCTCTATATATATATATATATATATATCTCTCTCTCTCTCTCTCTCTCTCTCTCTCTCTCTCTCTCTCTCTCTCTCTCTCTCTCTCTCTCTCTCTCTCTCTCTCTCTCTCTCTCTCTCTCTCTCTCTCTCTCTCTCTCTCTCTCTCTCTCTCTCTCTATATATATATATATATATATATATATATATATATATATCTCTCTCTCTCTCATATATATTATCTCTTAATAAGTTTATTTAACAAATATACTTGCTTTTGTACGTATATATGTATGTATGTAACTATATTATTTATTTTTTTATTGTACATATGTATTTTTATGCAAACCTTTACTAAATTAATTTCATGCTTTTCTATTTTAGTAGCTGGTTTTCCACTAGTTAAATTAATGCATTCAGTTCGATTTGCAATGCTTAAGCTTAAGGCAATAATTTCTTAAACTAAGGTCAAACTCGCAAAATATTTGCATAAAAATGGGCAACAGGGTAGCTTGTAGTGAACACATGTGTATTTTATTTGGCTTTCGAACATGATTTTCCAGTCACAAACATACGCATTTTGGCTGCGTTTAGTTTTACCATTTGTTTGCAAGAAAATTTGAGATAAAAAATGTGCGCCTAATAGGTACATATCTACTACGACACACCCTGTTGAGCGTTTCAATCCAAATTATTTGCACGTCTGACCATAGCCTTAGAGAAGCGTGAAATGTAAAAACGAATCCAGTTTCGAAATCCTTAAAAGTATCTTTACAGTTTTTTTTTGCATTGGAAAAAATTGCACAAACTGGATTTGATTTTGATTCTTCGATGTGTTTATTTCTGCTTTTGGTTTTATATCTATGATATTTCAATTGAGATGCATACAAAACGCCTATGGAAGGCAACAGATCATTAACGAACCAATATATGCGTTTATATGTATATGTATATGTATATATATATAATTATAATTCTTTTATTCTTACAAATTTATCTAAATAGAAAACTCTAAATTTAAGTTATAAATGAGTTTAGCTAATAATAAGTTTCTAGAATAGTTCTTTTAATTTAACATACAATATATTGTATTAGAATTATTATAATTTTTATTAGTATTTATTTATTTGTAGGTAGTCATTGAAGCATTTATTGTTGCTGGTTACTTGTATCGTCGCATTAAATTTCCAATTATAATTTAAATTCGAAGCTTAGAAGTTGAAGTCAAGATTGTTATTGAGTTAAAGTCGGTCAAATAGGCACTTTATAATTTCATAGTTAACAAGAAATAATAATTATAAGAAAATATGGGTACTCATGCAATTGATTTTTCAGATAGATTTTGATTGTACGAGTATTAAAACAGGGTGATTCAGAACTTCATATCAAAAAAGAAACTACTCCTTCAGTGATTTACAAAATTCATGAAATCTGATTATTTAGTTCCATTCGTTCCGTAGAGTGTTCTCATACTTTGTTCCTTATTAGTGTGAGAGAGTTATGATGATACATTGCCAGCAAGATACAGTTTGTATTTTATTTTTGTATTATTCATATTTTGTATTATCTGATTCAAATCTCAAAACAAAACAGAATAGAACTTCGATTCGATTTTTTCAATATTCATTTTTTAAGAGAATCCGTCTGAAAATCAATTGCATGAGTCCCTATAATGTATTTTTAGAGCATAAAATATGACATAAGATTTTAGTTGAAGCTTGCATCTAGGGCTCCTATAAGGAGCATACTTTTAATAATAATAAGGACAAAATTTTTGCTGTAAGCATTAAGTAAGCGTAATAAAAATGTCTGCAAGCACGCAAATTAATCATTTCTAAGCTGTTGCAGGTCATTTATTGCTAAATTTTATCATATGCACCAATGCTCTCAGTTAATTTTTATACCCTTCACATATAAGTAGTTGTATATTATCAGTTTGTCGAAAAGTTTTGTAGTGCATTGAAGCATGTATATTCTTGATCAATTTCAATTCGAATTGCAAGGATTGTGCCTTAAAGCCAAACCAATTTGTAACCCTGCAACAAAACAGCTCAACATTGCTAGTTGGGCAGTAAGAAGAACTGCAGGCAGTATAAATCTTAAAAAGAACAAATAAAAAAGATTTTATAGAAATTATGCCCTAAAATACTTGTATGCCGTTAGAATTCCCGGCTGCTCCGAAAAGTAAGATTAGAAAATAGTGGTGCCCATTTTGGTGAACTCTTGCCGATAACTTGCTAAAAGATTGAAGCAAAATCTTTCATAAAGCTAAGTTTAGTAACTTGGAAACCGAGTGACTCCGATGTACAGGGGGTAACAAAAGTACAGTTATTTTATTTATTTTTAGTAAATCCAAAAAAATGGGTGACACTTAACAATTGTCTTACGACAACTCATTTTTCTTACTTCAGGAAGATCGATCGGCATGGAAACGAGAAAACGTAAAATTACTGATGCAAGGTCGGAAGAAATGTCACCACCAACGCAGCAAGAAATTCGATATGCGATTCTTTACGGAATTCGGCGTCAACTACGCCGCTAGTAAAAAATTTTAATCAATGTCAAACTGCATATGAAATGAATGTACCATATATTGAAATGTTTCCAAGCGGTTTCCAACATTCCAGACTGGACATTTTTCGATCGACGAGAGAAATGTCGCCCTCTAATAGACAAAAGATGATGAAGATCTACGACTAACACAATAAATGTTTGCTGATGAACTGGGATTAAATAAAATGTTGGAAAACTGCAAAAAAGAGACGAATTAGCATTTTTATTGCGGTATTCTCAGGATCTGGCGCGATGTGATTTGTGGTTATATCTAACAATTACAAAAAAAAAAAAGTGGAAAAATCTTTAGTAGAAATTCGGATATAATTGATGCAGTTGATATAGAAATTAGAAGCAACAAAAGCATGAATTTCAAAACTGTTTTATCAGGTGGATCTACAGAATAATGGTATTGAAATTAAGGTTAGCTATGTGGATAAAATAAAAAATTATTAAGACTAAAAATATAATATTATAAATATTTTTTAGTGTTTTTTTAAGCAACCAACCGGACTTTTGTTAGTCCCATCCTAAGACTGAGTATATATAAAGAAACCCATGCCATTGGAAAACGAAACATTGTAGCAATGTTGAGGAAATGTTTGATGCTCGAGAATTCAATTTTACTTTTGCAAAATAACATCTAAATAAACATGAACATCGGTTAAGCATTACATTACTCTGGAAAGAGGGGTGCCAAACACATTAACTGAAGAAACAATAAGATCTAACAAAGAACATGTTTGTCCATAACCTCTCGGCTCAACTGTAAAACATCCTCAGGCACATAATAAAATGGTTCCTCTTGAGTCATACTCCGAACTATTAAAGAGAGGTTAAAGCGAACTTTGTCCCCAAGGTGGGTAAATCAGAGATTTATGGTAGATATTCATTTTCGGCACACAATTTACGAGCGCACAACTTGCATTTAGCAAATGAAAATCCACGGAGATGGCCCTTCGTATCCTAAATCGAGGCAAGGTTAACAATAAATGGCAGTAATTTTGAATATACAGGTTAAATCTGTCATACTGTCAGCATTTGAGACTGGGGATGGAGTAATTTGCAGAAGTTATTGATTGCCATTCACTTATGAAAGCAGTGTTCGAGCAGTTCACAAACGAACATCTAAAAATTCGTTCCGCTGTGCGCCAATTGTTTGAAGGCAGTCTCCTTTTAATTGGAGCAAGTTGGTGCGCTGAGTTTTGTTCCCGCCAACACAAAAAAACTTTTCCCGGTGAAGACACAAAGAGAGTCTCTGATACGATCCCCCTTTGATAGCGAACCTCACAAACGATTTAAGTAACATGATGTACGGACGCTATTAAAGTTCAGACATAACTATAGAAAAACCCTTTGGTTTTTATACCCTGTACTGGAGGCTAGGGGTATAGTAAGTTTGTGTAAATATATGTTACAGACAGAAGGAGGCGTGGCAGAACGCATAATATATATATAATCTTGATAATAGAGGTATTCTTGCAAGCTGAGTCGATTTAGCTATGTCCGTCTGTTCGGCCTTCGTATGTTTGAACAACGAGATCTCGGAAACTATAAAAGATAGAATCTCCAAACTTGGATTTTTATATTCGTGTGGTTCGTGGATCAAAGATATTCGCAATTTCTTTTTTTATTTTTTTTTGCATTTCGTCTGTGAGTTGGTTAAAAAGAATTTCGGGAACATACCCGATTTTCATTATACAATATTAAACTTTGTGTGAAGGGTATTGATGCATCGGTTATACCGAAATTAATATTTTGTTTTGTTTAATTATTATTTTAAAGTATCAAGGATTATATAAAAATATTTGTTTTTTTGTTTGTTTTAGCTATTTGCTTATCATGGCATATTAAATATGTTCACATGTTCTTTTCTAGACTTTAATAACCTTTAGTGATATTATCTTTTATGTATGGTAAGTAGTTTAAAAATTGAAACACTTTTCTTTATACCTTCATTTAACATTAAGCCTTTTAGGAATATTCCTTGATGAGTTATCACAATTTTCGAGTCGTCGAGTGATATTTTTTTTTCGTTTACGATTTTTTCTTTGTTCTTAACATTGCTGTCCATAGTTTAGTATAATCAGTTGCAGCTTTAATTGAATTCACTTTCTTTGAGTCCGAGAAAACTCCTGAACCCCGACATTTCATTTCCCGTATGAGAATTGTTCGACACCGACATTGTAGTCGATTCGGCGGTGTATGCCGTATACGCCGATGTGGCTGAGGAGCTGGCGAACGGATACGCGCTCTGATATGTAACGGGATAATTTGCCGGAGCCAGGAGTAAACCTCACGTCCTTACAAATTTATACACTATGAAAAACACCATGAAGGATATGGCCACCAGTACAACGGCTGTGATTACTTTAGCACAGGTATTCAGACCCGATTCGTGTGGATTTAGCGGACGCGAACTGGTATGTGTTGCGGAACGTCGCCGCTTCGTTGCCAGACCACGTGCCAGTGCCGGAAAGGCCAGCGATTGTGTAAATGTTAGCTTATGTATGGATTCGCTGAGCGAATATGGACCAACAGAGCCGCGTGCTGCGGCACGTAGCAGCGCATATTCAAGATCGAGTGCATCGAAGAGTGACAGGCGTGCGGTCATTGTGGAGGAACGTCGACGATCGTTGCGCGAGTCACGTTCACGATCGGATTGCGGCTGCAGCCAAGGATCGGAGACGCGCTGCTGGGCCCCCGCTGCGACAGCATAGGAAGAGGAGCAGGCACCGCTACTGCTGCCAGCGGCAATGCCACCGCTACCGCTAGCACCGCAGCCTATTCCACCGCCCAAACTGACCGCGGCGACAGAGGTCAGCGACGACGTCGTCGACGACGAGGCCGAGCACAGGCGTATGTTTGTCGCCAGCCCGTTGTCATGAAATTCGGTTGCATCTTCGATGGATGTCTGATCCGGTGAAGTTTGTGCACGTTCCAGCGCTGCTGCGTGTTTCATGCGCAACGCAAATAGACGCGCATGATCAGGATGCAGCAAAGCGCTGGACTTGCGTCGATAATTGGCCGCCGCGCCAAAACAAATGCTATTCCTTACGCCGCGGCGCCCGAGCGATAGATTCGGTGAACCGAGTGTTGGCGTTGTAGTCGGCGAGACGTTACAGGAGCCGCCCGCGCCAATGACATTGCTGCAACCGGGTATATTCACAAGCAGTGAAGCACCCGGTGGCGCAATTAGCGCATTTGGCGATGGCGATGCCTGTACGGAATCGATGCCAGAGTCGCCGGCATGTAGCGTATCACAGTAGAGAGAGTTGCGTCGTTCGCCGCCAGTGGACAATGTCAGATGATTTGTATTCGAACGCTTGTTGCTGCCTACCGCTGCACTCGATGTACTCGTTGTTGTTGTGCTGGTCGCAGTGCTGCTGCCACCGGCGCTATCGCCAGCGCTGCTGCTTGTGCTCGTCTCGACAATGGCGGGAAATATGAAAGACTGTCCGTCAGCTTCGCCGCGCGGCGAATCCTGTAAAAGTAGTATTTGAATCGATATTTAGTATAATTCATATAACCATAGAGCAAAAAGTGCAGCGGGTGTAGGGTACAAAGTTTATTTTTATTATTATACAAGTGATGACATTGTGATTTATTTAGTAGTATTTCGAAAAAAAAAGTGTTGGTGGTTTTGAATCTATTTGCTTGATAATTTATTGTACTATTTAAGTTGTCTCGGCTTAAAACTTAGTTCTAATGTGAGTAAAAAGATTATTTATCAAAATTGACCTAATCAGTTTTGTGGTAAACCATTTATACATTATTATATAAAATTGTAGATTGAGACAATCTATTAAAAAAAAAAAAACGTTTGATCAGTTTTTACAAAATATTGTAACACTGCCAAGAAAACATTAAAGATCACATAACGTAATTGTACATTCTATACTACATACTATATGTAATTCCACTGTTATAGATTACGATCCGAATAATTTGATCAGAATCTTCTATTTCTTTCGCGCTCGAAAAGACTTATCAACTTGTAACTGGCTGTAGGTACGCTATCGGTGTGTGTGTGTGTGTGCATTTTAATATCATGTAAAGCCTATGTGTGTTTGATTCGTTGTCTGAGTGATGATTACTTAAGCTTTTTACGCCCGAAATATTAAACCGATTTTAATAAAAATAGATTGTGTACCTTTCAAATGTTATAATTTTTGACGAAAGCGGTTTTATACTATTATCGTAACTGCCGTCACAAAAATCGGTCTGACTATTAATATTTATACTTGTTATAATTTTATAGTATCCCTCGTGGTAGACCCTATAAAGTATACGTATTCTTGCTCAGCATCGAAAGTCGAGTCTATATAGACATGTTCGTTTGTCCCTTCGTACGACCGTCTGTTTGAACGAACAGATCACGGAGACTGTAAAAGATAGAGAATTTAATAGAGTTTGGATATTTACAGTCTCCTTTTCCTTTTTCACAAAACTAGTATTAAATGAACATGCCAATCTCACTTTAAGGTATAGCTTCCATACAAGCCAGGCCCCTTTTTGAAGTTTTTTTTTTGGTTTCCGCATATAATTCTAGGCCCACTAAAATGGGTAGCCCCCATACAAACTAAAATTATAAGCTTTTGTATGCATTTTCTTTTCTCAATTAAGCTAAAAATACTACATTTGGCGTATCTGATGTCAATTCTTACAAAATATTTTAACTAGGCCTAGATCAGACCACTTTAAAAAGTGTAGCCCCATACAAAATTTTACCTCAATTTTTAAATTTTTGTAATGAAAGTTTTTATTTTTGATTAATTCTATTCCGTATAAGACCCGATCGGACCATTAAAGAATATAATATCTGGTTCACATATGTGCCCTTATACAATGTACAGGGCATCCCGAGGTCGAGCACACTCGATTGCACCGTTTTTTCTTCTTTTTACTAATTTTGTAGATATCTGACTGAAATCCGGTATTTAAGCTTTTTTTATACCAAGTAAGTAGAGTATCCATATTGATATGCCACGTTAACTTTTTAGGGTTGCGCTCCCCATACAAACCCACCGGCCACTTTTGTGTATTAAATATATCTTTACTTAAGTTAATATCAGCTTGAAATTCAATATGGTGGTTTTTTATGGACGGCCGCTTCACATACATACAATAATTGGAGTGAGCCACCCACTTTTCTTGGAAGGCTCCATTTAAAATCACACCCACTTTTGTGCTTATGTATGAAAAACTAATATAAATCAATATCAGCTTGACACGCATTATGGTGGTTTCTTATGGAATTCGATATGGTGGTTTCTTATAGAAGCTCGGTTCACAGACATATACTAATATTCGCATCTCGTTCACTGTATGGGGTAGCCCCTATACAAACCCACAACCCACGTTTTTTATGCAATTGGAAATTTCGTGTGAATGGTATTCAAGCTTCGGTTCAACCAATGTTACCGTTTTTTTTTTGTTGTTAATTTTTAATTCACAAACAATGATCGATTATTTAACCATTCCTTTTGAAAACAAAATTGAATTGAAATGAAATTTGAATCATTCAATATTGTACATTTTGAATTATTCCATTTGAAAACTTATTTAAAAAAAAATTGAATCGAAATTTATATCATTTAAATTGGTAAAACAAAAGCTATTTTAGAGTGAATTAATGCATTTTTGTTTTCAACAAGTTTTCAAAAAGATTGATTCAAAATTGCACACTTCAATTTGAATAATTCGAACCTAAATTCAAATAATTTTTTTTAAAAGGAATAATTCGAATAATTCGAATAATTCGAATCTAAATTCAAATAATTTTTTTAAAAGGAATAATTAAAAAATCTTCGATTAATAAAATTCGAAATTGAATCATTCCGTTACAGCTCTGGTAGAGGGTATAATATAGTCAAGCACCGTCTAGTTTTAATAGAAACTTGTTAAAAAATGGAGTAGATTCTAATGTTGATACCAACTACTGACGAATTTTTGTCTTCTACTATGTACCATTGGCGGATGCAGGAGTGGGAACTTAAGTATTGTTGGAGACTAAGAGTAATATAGTTCGCCTAAGAGAGCGCTCTGAATCCGCCCTTGTACTATGTACCTGTGTATATTAGTAAGATATTTAGGTTGTTCTGTTTTGCAAACTCCGACCTAAAAATATTTAATGCATTCACAAGGTCGTGCAACATTGCAGCAGTGCAGAAATGCAAGAAAAATTTTGTACATCCAACAAAAATTTCCACTAAAAATGTTGAACTACTTGACCCTTGACTAATAATGGCTGCATAATTGCAAATTTGTAAATCAAAATGAGACATTTGCAGTTTTGCACTTGTGAATACCTTAATTTGGTTATACCATACACGCAAAGTGTGAAATGGTATTATCAGTTTGTCTGAAAGTTTGTAACGCGTTAAAGGAGCCATCGTAGAATCCATAAAGTATATATATTCTTGATCAGCTCGACGAGACGAATCGATCGAGCCATGTCCGTCTGTCTGTCTGTCCGTCTGTCCGTCTGTCTGTATGTTGCTGCGCATTTTTTGGGGATCAATTTTTTTGCTATTCAGTTGAAATTTTGCACGTATACTTATTTTTATTGCAGTTTAATAGAGTGTCAAGATTGACCCGCCACGCCCACTTTTTGGGGTAGCCCCCATACAAAATCACCGACCACTTTTGACTTTTTGTATGAAAAACATTTTTATTGTAGTCAATATCAACTTAGTAATTGATATAGTAAATTAGAGTAAACGGATGCTTGACATATACATTAATGGGTGGGACCCGCCCACTATTTGAGGTAGCTAACAAACAAACCTACTGCCCACTTTTGACTTTTTGTAAGAAAAACTTTTTTGTTAAAGTCAATATTAGGTTGAAATGCAATATGGTGCCTTTTAAGAGACAGCCGCTTAACATACATAGACAATTGAGCGTGGCTCACCCACTTTTTGAGGTAGCCCCCATACAAGCCCACCGTGCAATTTTGTGTTTTTTATGAGAAAATCCTTCATTTAGATTAAGATTAGCTTGAAATTTGATTTTCGGGATTTTAATGGACAACCGCTTCATATACATATACAAATGGGAGTGTCCCGCCCACTTTTTGAGGTAGTCTCATATAAACCCACAGTTCACTTTTATGCATTTCTAAGAAAAACGTCAATATCAACTTGAAATTCGATATGGCATCATCTTACGCATCTATTACATCTACTATTGGGTGTGTACCACCACTTTTTGGGGTAGCCCCTATTTAAACCCCCACTTTTATGTATTACAGTACTATTTAAAGTTTCGTGTAATGGTATTAGAGCTTCGGTTCAACCGAAGTTAACGTTTTTTCTTGTTTTGTTGTTTGTTTATTTTGCGTATGTGTAATCAGGTACAAAAATACCACTGAAAGCTAATGTATACATTCGATATTAAAGATGTAAACTACATATATTCAACATTAGGGAATTTTAGCGGAAAGTTCACTTCTACTATTCTATATACTACATACATACAAACATACAATATTTTATTTTAAACGTTGTTGACGTGTTTTTTTCCAACCGTAATGATCTAATGACACGCTTATTATGAAATTGTTTACAATATTTTAATTCTGTGTATTAAAAGTCATTATATTTGCAAGGATTACTGTTGTCGTGTTTATTTTACCATCATAGTCAAGTTTTAAGCCGTGACCACTTTTTTTTAGTATGTAACACTGGTGATTACAATAATTATATTTACAAGTTGAAAATATATTTGTATATATATGTACATCTATTGGTGCTAAAAGCGAACTATGAATGTCGCTCCATTTAAAGTGCAATTGTAACAATTATTTAAAATTTAGACAAAGTTAAAAAAAAAATAACAAATCTAGCCTATTAATTTTATTAGCATATAAATCGCATAAAAATAGTCGAAATGGGAAGGGGTAACTCGATTTAAGGTTCAAGTATTTTGTAAATTTTGACTTGAGGGAAGAATGACTCATGCAAAAATTTCGATTTGGGGAAAAGAGTAAGTATAAACTTGAAGAAAAATTATTCGATCAAAAAAAGGGAAAAGAAATTGGAGCAAATGTATGGCAAATGGCATCATCATACCCGCTGGCCCTCGGGGCCGCTGTTTCGACGCAACTGAACAAAGCCCTCCTGACGCAAAAGCGGCTACATAAACCACGTTAACGTAAGCGCAAAACGTAAACGTAACGTAACGTAAAACGTAACGCACATACGTAAAGTAAACAACAAGATGGAGAAAGAAAGAAACAGAGAGAGATATAAAAATAAATGAACCAAACGGAAGAACACATACCAAAAATGAAATACAAAAACAAAAGTGACAATAAAATGCAACTCAAAAGCTAAACGCAAAAATAGGCGGTAAGAAATCGATTCGAATCGATAAAACTTCACGAATAATTGCCATGTTAATTAACTTGAAACTATTTAATTGAACTTTTTTGATTAACGAACGCATTAAACCCAAACTTTTAAAATAATTTTCGCGCCGTAGTTTTTATATATAGTATTTATATATAGTATATGGCGACATGGCATATCGTACCTGGCTGGGCCACACCTGCAGCAGCGGCAGTGAACATGACGGTTTATTGTTGACAGATGCATTGGAAGTGGCACCACCATTAGGACCACCTCCGCCAACACCACCCGTAGCGCCGGAAGAGCTCTGCGCAAGGCTTGTGTAGTGCAGATGATTGAAACGCTGTGCATCGCTCGCCGGTTTGGTACGCGTTGGGCTCTCATAGCCTGTAGAATCATCCGACGAGGTGGTTTTCGGCGAACGCCAAAATCTTTTTAGACGCAGCTCGCGTCTTTTTTCTTGTTTCTGTAAAATAATAAAAAATTCAATTTCAATTATCAGCAATATTTGAAGCGATTATGTGCGAGCTTTGCACTTTTGAGCGTTCCAATTTTTCACATTTTATATGGTGCCAAAATGTGACAGACCCGTGTACAGGGCCGGATTTATGTTTGTGGGAGCGAATTCTCAAACTTCTTTCGTGCTCTTAAATGTTTGCCGATTTGTTACCCTTATCCTCTTAGATTTTTGAAAGAAAAAAACTAGACACCAACAGAACATTTACAAACATCTATTTTTCCAATCAACGCATTATCAAAGCTTGAATGCGTTGATACTTCCTGGTCATATTTGACGTACTATTGTACGATTGACTGTGGCAGTTTTGAATGTATATGCCGAAGTCTTTCAAATATTTAACAAGAGTTGCTATCATCTCTTTATCATTTCGACCACAATTAGGTGGACATAAGTTAAAAATCACACATGATCACTTCCTTTGCTTCCATATGCTTTGAAACGGCTTGCAAGAAATGGATCATACTCCGTAATTATTTCGAGTAATCCCATTCAATTTCCATTATTTAGTGAGTTTATGTTTACATTGGAACCTTGGAAAATGTAAAAAAGAGACATCATAGACTTTGAAATTGTGTATAGCATGATTTCAATTAATTGTACAAATAACACTGGTTAGCAAAATAAAAAAAAAAATTCTGTACATTTAATGTATTATTTTTTTATCTATATTATCTTATGTATTATGGCCCGCTGAACTGGAAAAATTTGAATATTTGAATATTTTTTTATAGATAGGTTTTCGAGACACAAAATTGTTTTCTTCTATTTTATACCATTCACATATAGTGTGAAATGGTATTATCAGTTTGTCTGAAAGTTTGTAACGCATTAAAGGAGGCATCGTAGATCCCATAAAGTATATATATGGGCTATATATATAGATATATATATATATATATATATATATTCTTGGTCAGCTCGACGAGACGAGTCGATCTAGCCATGTCCGTTCGTCTGTCAGTCTGTCCGTCTGCCTGTCTGTTTGTTGTTGAGTATTTTTTTGGGACCAATTTTTATGTTATCCTGTTGAAATTTTGCACATACACTTCCTTTTATTGCAGTTTAATAGAGTATCAAGATGGGCCCACTACGCCCACTTTTTGGGGTAGCCCCCATACAAACCCACCGCCCACTTTTGACTTTTTGCATGAAAAACTTTTTTTATTGTAATCAATATCAACTTAATAATTGATACGGTAATTTTTAGTGGATGGAAGCTTGGCATATACATTAATTGGTGGGACCCGCCCACTGTTTGGGGTAGCTCCCAAACATACTGCCCCAAACATACTGCCCACTTTTGAGTTTTTGTAATAAAAACTTCTTTATTAAAGTCAATATTAGGTTGAAATGCTATATAGTGCCTTTTTATAGACAGCCGCTTAACATACATAGACTAATGGGCGTGGCCCGCCCAATTTTTTGGGGTAGCCCTCATACAAATCCACTTTGTATATATTGCATATGGCATATTTTAACTACAATTCTTTAAAACTAACGCCAAACTACAGGAAACCGCCATCAGTTTCCGGAATTTCTTCTTTGAGCCATTTTCTAGAGAGGATTAGCTTAGAATTGTACAAAAAACCATTCGAGAGTGTGAGAGATAGACGGAATCATTGGTCTCCCGCAACAATATATGGGTTCCTTACAAAGATCTTATGAATTGAGGCGGGAACATGGAATTTTAAGTAGTCATCACATTTCTACATATTCTAGTGACAACCATTGCTGATTGCAGCGCCCATTCCAAAAATCCTTTGGAAAATGCATATGCCACATAATCCTACCAGGATTGACCAAGTGGCATATCTTCATTACAATTCTTTGAGAGTAATTTCATACTTCAGGAAACCGCCATCAGTTTCTGGAATATCTTCTTTTATGTACCATACCAATGGCATAAAAAAATAGAGGAGAGCGTTGGTTATAGTCTCAAGCATTGGGCTTCCGTAACAGAAGAAGTATTCCTTAACAAAATCTTGGGAATTGAGGCGGGAAGTTGTTATTTCAGGAAGTCATCTGCCTAAAGAGCTTTATAAAATAAGCCTGTAAACACTACGTGTGTGCTACAATATATCAGTTGAGCGATAGTCAGTGATTCAATCACTGCGACTGAAAATCACGAATATCAGTTGAATATCAGTTGTTGATATGCATCATATATTACTCATACGACATGAATCACAGTGGCACTAGTAAGAAATATATGATATTCAATCACTGACATTGACAATATCGAGTAGCAACTGATATTAGTGATATTTCAGTCGCCGTGATTGAATCACAGGCAGGGAAATATCGCTCAACTCTAGTGGACAACCGTTTCATATACATATACAAATGGAGGTGTCCCGCCAGTAGTTGAGGTAGTCCCATATAAATCCGCAGCTCACTTGTATGCATTTGTATGGAAAACGTCAACATCAGCTTGAAATTCGATATGGCGGCATCTTACACATCTACTACATCGCTTCATACACATCTACAAGTAGGCGTGTACCGCCCATTTTTTGGGGTAACCCTTTTTATGTTTCACATTACTATTTAAAATTTCGTGTGAATATTATTAGAGCTTGGGTTCAACCGAAGTTAACGTTTTTTCTTGTTTCGAAGATAGTTTAGTTGTAGGCCACATTTTGAGTTTGAAAAACATTATAATCAAGGTAATAAAATATCCATCTAACATTGTTTTTCAATTGGTTTAGTAGTATAAATATTATGGGCCAAAATATATGAGAAATTCCGTTATTTTGGGCAAAAAGAAATAATCGTAAATCGAAAAAGTAGATTTTAATTTTTTTTTTGTTGCCCAATAAATCGACATAATACTTAAACTACTGAACTGATTAGAACAAAAGTGTTAGCATAATATATAAGATAATTATAGTGGCATTTTGGCTGTAAAGCAGTGCAATTATTTCCTTTTCTTTAAAATCCATTCTTTCCTGCTAATACTGGAATTACAGAAATTTTTCATCATTGCTGCTGGGAACTCCCAGGTGGTGGAGCCCTGGCCCCACTGGAATCCCATAAATCCGGCCCTGGCTATATAGATACTTTTATACTATACTACTTATTACATGCTTGAATACTTTATTTAACGTTTAAATAACTTGTTCAATTGAACGCGAATTGCATCAAAGTGAATACTCTTCTTCACTTTTAATCATTTCGCAAATTGAAATTGCTGTTCCTCTTTGCAATATTTTTGATGCTTTTAGTTTTAAGCCAATACAAATTTAATTTTTCATCTCTTGCAATTTAGTTAGGATGAAATTTGTTCACTCTTACCTGCATATTTGATAATCAAATCCGTTTTATTTGTTTGGCTTTTCATCCCCAGTCTCTGATGTCGGCGCAAGAGTATCAATGAAAAATTGCACCTGCAAAAAATCTGCAAAAGATACAGAAAAGAAACAGAATGAATGGATGTGAAACTGAGATAGAAAGTGCATAAATTGTATCTAAATTAGTCAAGCAGAAAAAATTAAAACTTTCTTTTTCATAATTTGTTTTTGCTCAGCTTAAGATACTTGAACAATTTTTTTTACTATATATACACTCAGCGTTTATCTATTAACGGGTGTCTCAACAAAAAATTTAATTTTACAAATCGCATTAATAATTGTTTTCGCTGCCTATATACTATGTTTGTACAAATGTAGTCCTATGTAATGTAGGAATTGCGGTCGATTTCATAAAGTATATTAGAGATGTAGTAAATCGTCAAAAATGTATCAAATTACGGCTATGTACTGAAAGTCCGTCTGAAAATCTGACTTAAAGGAAACTTCCCTGACTGGAGAAAGAGAAACTAAACTATATGTACTATAGTGTCTCGAGATACCGCAGTGTAAAGTAAGAAGTAACTTGGGAGTAATTCAAAATATTTTATATATTTTTATTGTATTTTTATATATGGATTACTAATTCTTGTTTTATAATAATTTTAATAATTCGTTTGGGCGTGATTGAATGTTCTGTTCTTCAGTTTGAGAGGTATATCGTGATTTGAATTCACGTGTCGTTGAGAATATGAACTTTACATTACCAATTCCAACAGATATCCTTCTGAATGTGAAAAATTACCGTTCTAAGAAAATTGTTTCGAACAATTTTTCGTATTCGCAATACGGATCAGGGGGCTTAAGCATATTACCAGAGAGAAGAGAAAAAATATTGTAAATAATGAGTTTTTCTTACAGTTAAGTTTGACTGGACTCTTTGTTTCACAAGTACCACTCAACCCGACCATGGTACCATCCAAAGCTATCGTTTTTAAACCTTTCACACATAGTATGAAATACTCGTAGTGTTACCCGTTTGTCTGAAAGTTTGTACACATTAAATGAGGGATCGTAAACCCCATAAAGTATATTCATATAGTCGATCTAACTAGGTGTGTCTATCTGTCTCTCCGTTTGGTAGTTGTTGCGCATTTTATCAGAGCTTCTGATTAACAAAAATAATTATAATTTCGATTGATCCGAATATACAATATATATATTATAATTTCTTGTTTGTGGTTTTATTTGCAATCGAAAACACCAAACTACCAATGTGTCTCGTATGTGATGGAGAAAGTTTCGATTTATTCGGGATATATTATTCATGACGTCTGCCAGGGTACAGCTAGTATATATACATATATATATCTTCTATATATATAAAAATGAAAGTGTATGTATATTCCCTATAGACTCCGAAACCGCTCAACCGATTTTGATCAAATTTTGTGGCAATATTCAAAATAGTCCCGTGGGTGATCCTGTGAAGTTTCGTGGCGATTGGACAAACAGCAAATTTTTTCGATTTTTTCGATTTTCCTTCCATTTTTTTTTTTTTTGTTTCAATAAGAAGGAGCATGTGGTATGTGGTGAAGGGGGAAGGAGTGGCAGAGGAATGGGGCGAGCCGCGTACAACGTCGCGGGGACCTACTAGTATATATATATTTATATATTTTACGTTCTTAATATAAACCATGAACAAACATCGTTTGTTATCAAATAGATGAATAAAAAAAAAATAAGTCGTCTCTAGTCATAGAACTTTTCTCTCCAACGGACATACAGACAGTCGAACGGACATAGCTAGATCAACTCGTCTTGTCGTACTGACTACGAATATATTCTATGGGGTCTTTGCTATATGAGGTACATTTTGACTGTTTAACAAACCCAATATACTCTGATACAAATATTTTTTATACATGGTAATATAAAACGAAATCTCTTCTTTTGGCACCCACTACTTTGGTAAGTTGCAAAAGAAAAATGATTTGCATAACGATGTTTTTATATCTGTTGGTTCATTTAACAGATGACACAGCGGAAAAAACTTTTGGATTGAGTTTAAGCGAATTAGATAAATGAAACGCAAACTTATAGGTATAATAAAACTTGTTAGCTGTGAAGGGAAATACGTAAAATAAAAAAATTTAGCTACTTTGTGAGTGTAAAGGTGGAAGAAAAGTTTTACATTCGGAATAATTCGCCCAAAAGGGTTGAACTGTGGCATGTCAAACCCAACCAACTTAATTTTCATGAAAATCTCTACTCGTTCATAAAATTCGTTCCTAGAATTGCTCAAAACAAATAAGTTGAATATTTTCAGCGCGTAAATTCCAAAAGCAAAATTTTCATAAGCGCAAAACCGCGAAAACCAATATTGCCACACGCACACGTTCACGCGCACGCACACACATACCCACACATACACACACATGAAACGTACACAGATACTTAAGCGAGTGCTCTAATTAAATTTAACCCACATGCACACACATATAGTCAAATATCTACATTAAACCAGACATTGAAAAATGTGCAGCAAATTAATAAAGTTGTTTGCCAAATTTAATTACTCTCGAATGTACAACATGTTTAATTATTGTAATTGTCATTGTCCAAAAAAAAAAAAAAACAAACAAAAAAACACGCTGTAGTCGCGTGTGTTTGACTTTGAGATACTCTGTAGTTTGTTTCAAGCTCCTTGTATGAACCATTGATTTGAAGTTCTTCAATGAACTGTTTGAACTTGTTGTTACAGCAAGATCGATTGTATTTGCATGATGACGTTATTAGGAAGTAGTCGGAGTAGGAAGAACCTCTCTGGGCTCTTTTACACTTGAGAGAGGTTTCGAGCACGGTGATGCTTCCTCGTTCGAATTTTTAATCTTATGATTTTTTAATCTTATATGCTGTTAACATTGACATCATCGGCACGAACCAACGGCGAATTAGCAAAGCGTTCTCGGATAGTCACGTCTCAAGGACAAGACGAAGTATTTGGTTTCCACTCGCAGACCATCAGTGCGCCTTGGACGGTCTGTGAGTATGGAGTATTTTAACGTCAATGTTGTAGAAAACTTTGTCTACCTGGGAACAGATATAACAAGCAACCAAAATGTCATCGTGGAGAAAGTTAGTAAGTTCGAAAGCAAAAATCCATAAGACGCTGATAATTCACGTCCTGCAGTATGGCGCAGAAGCGGCGACCCTGACAACATCGGATACAGCGTCTTTGGGAGCATTCAACATAAAGATTCTCCGTACGATTTTTGGTCTTGTTAGAGTTGGCGACGTGTTTCGAATCCGTATGAGTAATAAACTGTATGAGCTGTTATATGAGGTTGACATTCTCCAACACATAAAATTCCTGCGGCTACAGTGAGCTGGTAATTTTATTCGGATGAACCCCGGAGTTCTAGAACTGAAGGTTTACGTCGGAAGCCTAAACCTAATTGGTGGACAGCGTAAGAGAGGAAGACCAAGCTTACGTTGATATGAACAAGAAGTTTGGTATTGCCATCGATTGGCCCCGTGGTATAGAGAACGGTGCACGTTCCTACGTGCGGCCCTGACCGATACGTATATACGGTTGTAAGTAAGTAAGTATATTCTTTAGTGATCCAGTGTGGGCATATGCGGGTTACCCCTTAAAGTGGAGTTGGCATTTTCGTTTAATACACTTTAGCTGAAGAGGGAAATGGAGAGTTTAACTATCCCAACTATAAGTCTCTATCTCTTATAACCTTGTTCAAACGGACAGACGGTCATGTCTATATCGACTCGTCCTTCGATGCTGATCAAGAGTTTATATATACTTTATGAGTTCAGCCTGTTATATACATATACATATGCAAAAATAAAATAACGAGGGTACAAATAGTAGTATGTATTGGAAAAAATTTGAATGCGTTTATTACGCTTTACTTGTGCAATTTATAAAAATTAATTACGTTTTACAAGACCAGCACACATCAACGCGACAAGGACGACAAGGACAGCTACATCGACAGCGACGCGACCATTAGTGTTTGACAAGGACATTTGACACATTTATTGAGACGCAAACTCGGACGCGCACAGACATGCAGGCAGACACATATATCTATCCATCTATCTATATATCTATATATATATACTATACGCGTAGTTACTGTCTTGTATAAAGCAGGAAGTTTGTGGATGTAAAAAATCGTGTGAATGGGAACGGAAGCATTTAAGGCGACAAGTGTAGTAGACAGAAGACAGCAGGCGACGCCTGCAAGCGTTAAACGGCGACATTTGTTTTATATCCTTGTATAAATTCAAAAAAAATAGAAAAAATTTCTCATGATTCTCATTTCGCAGACAATTGATTTAACTTTTTCTATACCATGCCATATTTTTTTTTTTGGTTAAAGCAAACACAAAATGGCGCTCATTTGCGGATAAAGCCTTTTTGTAGGCGTAAGCCATTATTGCCTGAATTTTTCGGACGGACACGACAGGCGGGCAGGCAGGCAGGCAGACTTGAAGGTTAAAAGTAAAACGTGTGTGCAGGTTTTAATAATTTTGATTTTTTCATATTACTTTGAAAAGCAAATTGGCTTTTTTTATATTACAGACTAAATCAGCGTGGGATCATTATTATAATGTACTGCATTAAGAAAAAGCATCAGAAATTTCAATTTAGACAAAATAATGCGGCAAATAACTTTTATTCTGTGGATTCTCAGATTATGCGACTTTATTTAGTCCAACTACATATGAGTATCTGGAAGCGAATCGAGGGAGATGCAAACATTACGAAGTTTTTAAATGCCCACGCTTCTGATAAACTTATTTTAGTTAAAATAAATACCATGGAACATATTTCTGCAGAATTTATAACCAGACTAGACTGCTATTTTGTTAGTGGGAACCGCAGCTTTCTTGTTTGATTTTGTTTAATTTTATGAAAAGTGCAGTTGATGGTGTGTGAAGAATATGAGGAAGATGCTCCATCAATACAAATTTGTGAGTACTGGTTCCGGCATTTTAAAAGTGGCGATTTGGACACCAGTTACAAGGAAGATGCTGGCATTATTATTAATAATATGTTCTCCAAATATCGCACGAGGAATTGTTCAATAAAACACAAAATGATTATTATTTGTTCAAATTTATTGTATCACCTTCAAAGTAGGCCACTTCCAAAATAATAAAAATAATGCACTTATGCCAACGAATACCCAACCATCAAAATATTTTTTAAATGCATTTTCTATAGAATGAAAACTGGTCCAGAGATATATCAGGTAAATACGGTGATTGTTTGATGGTGTTTTGTAGAATTTTTGTTCAGAAATTCGTTCAAAATAATAGCTTTGTGAGATGGTGCGTTATCGTTTCGCAAAATCCAAGAGTTTCTTTCCTGAAATCTGGCCTTTTTCGACGAATTTGCTCTCTCAATCGTCGCATAACGCTCAGATAGTATTCCTTATTTACCATCTGACCATCCGCAATAATCCAAGAAAACAGTCAATCCATGTCTTCAGTTATCTCAACTCGACTTTTGATGCTGATCAAGAATATATATACATCCTGGGGTCTGCCACAATCTTAATAACACTTTTAGCATCGATCGTAAACTTTTGAAAATGTTTCAACGTTCTGCGAACTAATACATATTCTAACTATAATATAATACATTATGAGCATAAAATCCTTAGTTCTGCTTAAATTTATATTTTCTTTTCTACTTAAGAAAACGTTGTAAAATTCTTCTGTATGTATTTTGGATATAACATTTCATTTTAACATTACACACACTCGCAAAGGTAAAATACATGCCGCATTTCAGTGTTGCACACATTTTCAACTGCTGCAGTTTATATTCTATTTCAAAATTAGCTTGTTGCATTTTTAAACGAAGGACAATGCCAGCTCGCCGCTTTCGTTCTCCATTAATAGCGCCATATATTTATGTCCTTGGATTGCGGTTTTGATTGTGACCATGCAGCAGGGTTTCTTCGCCTTCTTTGGACACCGCAAACAGCCATGTCAATCGACGTCGACGACAAGTACAAGGATCTCATTGCCATTGTCAAGGATTTCACATGTGTGGCGCGGCGCGCGTGTATGTCACCCATCGTCGTCGTCGTTGATGTCCTTTTACTGTCGAGTCGAGTTGTAATAAATTCTCACCGCTGCTGCCGTTTAATGTGATTTTATTGTTAAAGCCGGCAAATAGCTTTAATGATTCAGCACAAATTGTGCAAAAACAATTTCAATTATTCATTTCAATAAATTCTATTCAGTAGCGAGGCATATCTTCCAGCTTATCGCGCACACGATTCCATAGTTTATCAATCGGTCTTAAGTTACCTAACAGTGGAACCTACTTTTTTTGTGCATGCCTCTTTCTTTCAGTTCATATTTTTAACTTAACTGTCATGATAATGTCCATTATGAATTTATTTTTTTTTTTTCGTTGGCTTTAGTGGCTTTAGTTCCTGTCCTGTCGTTGTCCTTGAAGTTTGTCGTCGAGCTTGTCAGTTTTGTCGTTGGCATCCTCTAACTACTACTCTAATTCCATTTATTCTAATGCGATACTTTGCTTCGTTTGTTCTTTCTTAACTTCTTTTGAGCGTGACTGAAATTTTGTAAATTGAAATAAATTTCTTGTTGACTTTTTTTCATGGTTTCCTTCTCAAATTTAATTTTTTATACCATTCACACATAGTGTGAAATGGTATTATCAGTTTGTCTGAAAGTTTGTAACGCATTAAACGAGGCATTATAGACCCCATTAAGTATATATATTCTTGATCAGGTCGACGAGACGAATCGATCTAGCCATGTCCGTCTGTCCGTCTGTATGTTGGTGCGCAGTTTTTGGGGACTAATTTTTATGCTATTCAGTTGAAATTTTGCACATATACTTCTTTTTATTCCAGTTTAATAGAGTGTCAAGATTGACCCGCCAGGCCCATTTTTTGGGGTAGCCCCCATACAAACTCACCGCCCACTTTTGACTTTTTGTATGGAAAACATTTTTATTGTAGTCAATATCAACTTAATAATTGATATAGTAATTTAAAGTAGACGGCTGCTTGACATATACATTAATGGGTGGGACCCACTATTTGGGGTAGATCCCATACAAACCTACTGCCCACTTTTGACTTTTTGTAAGAACACTTCATTATTAAAGTCAATATTAGGTTGAAATACAATGTGGTGCCTTTTTATGGTCAGCCGCTTAACATACATAGACTAATAGGCGTGGCCCGCCCACTATTTGGGGTAGCTCCCATACAAACCTATGGTCTACTTTTGACTTTTTGTAAGAAAAATTTTTTATTAAAGTCAATATTAGCTTGAAATGCGATATGGTGGCTTTTAAGAGACGGCCGCTAAACATACATAGACAATTGTTCGAGGCCCGCTCACTTCTCGAGGTAACCCCCATACAAACCCACCGTGCAATTTTGTGTTTTTTATGAAAAAATCCTTCATTTAGATCAATATTAGCTTGAAATTTGATTTTGTGGATTCTAATGGACAACCGCTTCTTATACATATACAAATGGGCGTGTCCCGCCCACTTTTTGATGTAGTCCCATATAAACCCACAGTTCACTTTTATGCATTTGTATGGAAAACGTCAATATCAACTTGAAATTCGATATGGCGGCATCTTACACATCTACTACATCGCTTCATACACATCTACTATTGAGCGTGTACCACCCCCTATTTAAACCCCCACTATTATGTATTACAATACTATTTAAAATTTTCTGTGAATGGTATTAAAGCTTCGGTTCAACCGAAGTTAACATTTTTTCCTGAGTTTTTTTTTTTTTTTGGTATGACCTTTGGTACCATATCTTCCACACCACTATATACAAGTATATAATATTTTTCTCGACAAAAAATCGTCCTCGCATGCAACTGTCTTTTTGCTCAACTTATTCTCCTTGAGTTTTGGTTCGTTTTGTTGTCAAACATTTTTATCGTGTTTGTTTAACATGTTTTTATAGAAACTATAATCAAATTGTTGGCCGAGGACATAGTATTGGAGTATCGTAGCATAGTAGCTAGCAGCAGCTAATGTCAAAGGTCAGGGACAGACTATGGTGGCGTCGACATATTGTTAGAAAACCTTGCAAAATCCTTTGTGTACATTTAAACCTGGCAAATATTGACAGATCACAAGTGGCTCTCTGTGCTTATTGGCCATTTGTTGTCCTCGTTGTCGTCACCGTCTTTGTAGTCATCTGTGGTGCTGCTAATTGAATTTCACACGTGCAAAGGTAAATGTTTTATCGGTCATAAAGCGTACAATGGGACATAATATCGTATAAAAATGCAGAAAAAGTGGCAGAGAAGCAGCAAGATGTGCGAGTAAGTTAATGTAGAACTACATTCGTTATATTCAGAGGTGTCACAGAAAATGTTTCCACCTCAAAATCTCTAAATATCTTTCATAGAACTATATTTTGTGAATGAAATTTGGAAATTTTGAGGCGAAATTATTTTGTGTGACATCCCCGAAAGTGTATACATACATACAAAGTGTCCCGGAAGCTTCTCAACAAACTTAACCACATGATATCTAAGGTCAAGAGGTGCCCTGCTATTCTTACGCCATTTATCTAAGTGATGCCGAAAGATACGAGTTTACAATTAATGCATTTTTGATTGCTCATTTACTTCTTTTTTTAAATTACTTTTAAACTCCTATGTCTCAGAAACGGTAGCACTTAAAACACATTTTTTGAGCTATTACATGGTTAAGTTTACAGACAAATTTTCGGTGACTGTATATATTCATAAAACTTATTACTTTTTTCACAATTTCTTGCAACAATAAAAAGTGCAGGGCTGCACAAACGGCGTCGTGATTGCACTTGTGCAAAATAAAGTGCACAGTCAGCTGTTTGTGTATTTGTTTCGAACTGCCATCGCATTTTTGTAAGGAAAAATCCATGAGAAAGCATTAAAAACAAATTATTGAAGTATAAAGTGAATAAAACTATTCAAGAAATATAATTAATTGAGGCTATAAATGAATACAATGAAAATTTCACTATTTTTAATGTTGCAAATATACAGGTGTGCCACAAAAAACACTTTCGCCTTAAAATCTCTAAATTTCATTGAATTAATTTAGTTTTATGAATAAAGTTTAATGATTTTGGAGGCGAGAGTGTTTTCTGTGGGACCCCTAAATAAATCGAGCTTTTAGTATTGTTGTGTTTTGTGTGCGAGTCTGTCCTTCCAGGTAAAATTACAGCAATTATCACGCCCAATTACATGCGCAGTCATTTAAATCAGCCTCGAAGGACCAAAATGTATCATTTTTCCTCAAGCAATGCGAATATGTTAGTATATATTTGTACAGTTGAGGTGGATATTGCTGTTGGATATTGTTGATACCTCAAAAGAAAAACAAACTTCTCAATACAAGCAAATGAAGCTCGCGTTATTAATTTGAAAAGAAATGATTACGAGCGCACTCGCTCTTTTCAGTTCAATGTAAATATTGCAAAGTGTTTTAAAGTAGAACTTGGCACATAAATCAAATCTTTTGGCTATTTGGTAGTGTACGCAGTAGTAGTTCAAGTTCAATTTTCACATATAATTTTAAGGGCCATTTTCACGACTTGCCGATATCTTTAGAGTTAATTTTTTCACATTATATTGATAAACCCAAACAATGGAATGGTAATTTTTGCTGATTTTCATCTATTATCTAGGGTAGCAGGAGCAGGCTTTAAGTTAATCAACAGATTTAGGGCCACTTTTGCGACTTACCGATATCTTTAGAGATAGACTAGACTAGACTTCAATGTCATATCTGTTATTAAGTCTATGAACGTATTGCCTATATCGATGAAATCATTAATTTAATTATCAGAATAAACTAAAAGCCGAAGAGGAACAAACAATATAATGAAAAGTTCAAAGTCCTTTATATTTACTTCTATATCCTGTTTACATTCTTTTTTCCTGGAAGAGCCATGCAACTCCATTTGCTTATTAGATTATTAGAACAAGCTCCTTATTTTCAGATATTGTGGTTAGGATCTCTTCGTCTAAACTCGAAAGTAATCTATTGGCAGTATAGTATATTTCAACGGTTAAAATACAGATTTAAAATCTTGACAGTTTTTGATTGGAATAAGTTCTTACCGAATACATACGAAATTTTTAGAGACTAAATTAAAAAAACTTCCAGAAATGTAATTGTTGACATAAAAATATGCTTGCTGCATGACATTTTTGGGTTTTTGGCAGACCTAAGTAGATTCTGAACAATTGGACGTCGGCCTTTTTACAAATGAAAACTACCATGTTCTAGCCGGGATTCGAACCTGGAGCCATTGAGTCACAATACACGTTAGTGACCCAGCCGGCTGGCTGGTAGGGAGAACGAGTTTGGGATGTAGATGCTCTAAATAAAACGATAAATATAAGGATATGTGGGAAGTAAGTTTTTCCCATAAATATATTTGGTATTCTTAAATTAAGGTACTCATATTTGCCCACTATTTATGAGGGCTTCTATGACACTGTTCATGATATGAAAACAGATGTTTAACTATTTTTTAAATTTTCTGCTATGTTGGGTTCTCAATTTTTATTTTGTAACACTAGCTAAATTTGATAAACTGCAACCGAAAAAATATTTGTATACCAAATTTTATATTAACACATTTTACATTGTTTTGCCTCACTGTGCGGTGATTTTCTCTATTTCACTTTTATTTTCCGTAGACAGTCATACAAACAGGTAAACAAAATTGCAGACAATTTGCTCAAACTTTTACGAAAAGCAAATAAATTTAAAATTTGTTTTTTTTTTTTTTTTGGTATAGTTTGTCATTGGGATCCATAGAGCGCTTGTATGCAGAAAGTATCTTGTTGTAAATTTGAATGTGTTTGAATCTTTTGTCGCTTGCTTGAACTTGTTAGTTAATACTTTGCATACTTAAGTGGGCCGCTTGAATCTTAAATGCTGACAATTGGTACTTGTAGAGCCACTGAGCCATTGGATAAATACTCGTAAGTGTATGTATTTGTGTGCTGTATATTTATGGACGCTATTAATTTATGTATTACATAGTATAATAATCGGTAAATGAACATTTTACTCGCCATTTTGTACACATTTGGTCCTCCTCCCACCTAAGCTCCGCCTGCGAATAAATACAAAAGCTACTAAAAAGGGGTACCAAACGTTGAACTTATGAATATTTTATTGGCTCACCAAACAACTTCTCGAGACGACTTTTCCACTATCGCCGAGCCATGCATAATAATTTTACATATTTTTGGCCCCATTTTGTACGCCTTGTTGTGGTTTTCATTTCTCGTAGCGAAAAAATGTTCATATTTATGCTCTTCACTCAGAGTGTGAATAGTATTTCAATTTAGTAACAATATTTGTAACGAAATAAAGGAGACCCCATAAAATATATATATCTAGCCATGTTCTTGTGTCAATTTGTCTGTCTGTTCGTGCGTTCTTGCATGACATATTCCCTATTTGAAATATTGGTTAGAAAGTTGGTATGGATCCCTTTTATAACCAGAAGCAACACAAGTTCCAAAATGACCGCGATTAAGCATATGGAAGGTATAGCTTTCATAAACTTTAAACTTAATAACCACTTATAATTCACAAATGTTTTTTACATATTGCTTGTTTAGTGCACGGCATACTCGTATATGTAAATACGTATTACAAACTCTTAAGTTTTTAACCATGCTTTCAGAAATTGAAAAATTGAAGAAAACCACCAGCGTTGCCGAGAAAAGTGATCAAGTGTGAAGAGTATTAAAGCTTCGGTTCCAACGAAGTTAACGATTTTACTAGCTTCTTTTTTTTTTTCCTTTTTTGTATCTGCAGTACGAAAGGGTCATGAAAAATATTTTTTTCCACGCAATTGAGTAACAACTCATGCGAAGGCTGCGAGCGAGCGCATCATACTTTTTTTATGAAATTATATTAAAGCAATTAACTTTCAATTTAAAAGCGCGTCGAGTTTATTTTCTTTTCATATTTTTTCGCAGACACCTACAAAAAATATTTTTTTAATACTTTTTAACGAAAATTTGAATTTAAGCATTTTTGTCTTTATTTAATTTTTTTTCCTCTGCGCTGTGAATAGTTTGTCATGAAAATATGTGTTATTTTAGGTTCAGGAAAAAGGATACTTGAGCATTTGTGTACGGCACATGAGTAAACATGATTTGACTTTCGACAGAGGAGAAAAGAGCGGATTGAAATAGTTTGGCCAAACCAAGGACATGTTTGTATTAACACATTTTAGCACATTTTACGAGGAAAACGTGACATTTGTAGCCATTTTCAGTTGGGCTACTAGAAGCGACTCATCTTGTGCTACTGCTGCTCATTCGTGTTTGCAATGAGAGCGGAAAACAATATAATTTTGTATGGAAAGGCTAGAAGTACATGGGTAGTTCAATAAGTTCCGAAATGCCTTCTTATGAAGCTTAAATGTAAATATGTAAAGTAGTAAAACATTCAAGTTTTAAGGATGTGGTTTCGAACACTTTCACTTTAAAACAGTTCAATAGAGCAAAGTTAGTTGAAGTGCTTGTTTTCTATTACCGAGTTTATACGATTGAGTAAAAGCGTACAAATTTGGCGCTTTTCGAGCATCAATCGAATCCCCCAATATTTTGGCGAAGATTTGGTTAATCTTTACGATGACGTACATTTCTATCAACCAATTTTGACATTTTAAAGCTAATCGCCAATGCGCCAACAGATAACTTGAGCAGCAACCATAGATAATAAGTTTAATACCATTGACACATAGTGTGTAACGCAGAAAGTGTGTAACGCAGTGAAGGTAGACCCCATAAATTATATATATTCTTGATGAGCTCTAATTTTTGACTACTTTTTTTAGATATCCGACAGGTCGCAAGTTTATAGAGTATCTATATACATACCCAAGTTTATGTTTTACAATACTTTTTGAAATTTTGTATACATGGTATTAGACCTTCGTTTCAACCGAAGCTTACATTTATTTTACAGCCTATTTTTCCACCTAACTTTAATTTTCCCGGTACACTTTACATACCACAGCGTATCTTCAAATAGTTCGAGCTGAATACATAACCCGCCAATTTTGCTGTCAACTCGCAATGTGACAAGAATCTCATGATCATTTTATCTTAGTAGGCATAGATTGTCCTTCCATATATTCTGCTTTCTCTAAACTATATTACAAAATAGACTTCGAAATTATGACAAACATTTTTTTGGAGCAACCGAAGCCAGTCTATAGCTTGAGTATGTTAAATAGATTCGATCACATATCACCTGTCGCGACCATACTTCATATGATACCATTCCCGACCAAAGTTAAGTTTATCTAAAAATTTTAATCGTTTGGTGGACTGCTTGTATATGAAGAGCAACATGCTAGACTGGCATGCTCCACAGTCCAATTTCAATGCTTGCTATACCTCATTAATATTTGCATTGTGTCCGCTTAATATTATGTTTTAAATACGCACCACATCTCGTTGCGCCAACAAAAGCACTATACTATATGATGAAAAATCTATCCCTATCGATTTTTTGCGGGTATTAATGTGTGCATTCGAGTAGGTAAGACTGTCAGAACAACACTTCGAGCGCTACAAACACCGAAACCGTTTATTACCGATGGATCTAAATCATGTTCATTTATCTCGTAGTGATGCGATAACATAGGCAAATCCTGAGTAACGATAGAATCGATCAGCTGGCAAAGACATACAGGTCTAACACCGGGCACCTGTAGCAAAGCGAAGTTAATGTGGCTTCGAAGGAACATTAAAAGAACGAAGGCCTTTTAATTATCTCTAGAAATATACTCAAAATAAAAACATGAATTATCACAGGGCACTTTTTGATTGGAAGCCATGCTTAGGAGCAACGTAAAACGATTTCTCTACGAACTACAAGGACGATTAACAAAATGAACTCCACAAATAAGTTGAATTCAAAAGAAGAAACTAGATCCTATGGAAGCACAATGAGCCTATTTTAAGTCTAAGTATGCTGGCCCGTTAGCAGCCAATTTAAGGTAAAATATGCGAGATTACGAGAACAATATGCCTCGTTTTTCGTACTCTCTCTCCTTTGCTCAATTGAGTTATTTCGTCGCTTTCAGTTATACTACATTCTGCTTGTCAAAACTTTAGTTTATAGCAGGCAATCCGGTTCGAAAGATTTTAAGGACGTCGAATATACAGGATGATTAGCTACGAAAACAATTGTTCCGGGTTCAGCTGTGAGAACTTTAAAACGACCTAAAAAAGTGAATCAAGCTAAGAGCTTCAAGGGTTCTATTGTTTTGTATCAACTTATTATACTGCCCTCTTATCTTGACTACTACAAAAAAGTTTATAAAATAACATTTCTAGTTTTAAGCTACTTCTCAGAAATGCTGCCTATGAAATTTGTTGTTGTTGTTGTTGTCTATGTGGCACACTTCCGGCGTTGTTTTTTGTTGTCGACACCGCCAACGTCTCCGTTGTCACTACTTGGCAACGGAAGCGGCAAACACTTTCCGGTCACGCACTCCAGCTGAGTCTCAAAGTCTCAAAGAGTCACTTAACACAAGTACTACAGCTACTGTGAGTACATACTACGTTCAACAATGTTGTCCTGACCCTTATTGTTGTTGTTGTTGTTGTTGTTGCTAGTGCTTCATTCAATGCGCCAGTTTTGCCAAACAATGCTTGGCAGTCGTGCTCAGTTTTTTGGATATTCTGGTTTTTCAACTAACCACTTTAAAAATTACTGCAAATGCAGACGACAACTCAATTTCTATGCCGATCACGAGTTGTATGACCCAAGAAAAGTATCCTTGAGCTAAAGTTGTTTTAGCAGCATAAACTTCATATGTAAAATCGAAGCTTTAATACACTACATTAAAAAAAATATTCATATAAACCTTATGGTCGTTATAGAGTCTAACTGCTAACAGCGTTCTATCTGAATCAATGTGGATATTGGTAGACTATTTGTAACTTAAAAAAATTAACTTTTAGCAATTCGGACTTATTTGAAAATTGACGAAAATATCAAGAAGACTTTAAGGCATATTTAAAACAAAGTTGAAGAAAGAAAGTTAGTATTCTCTTATTTGAAAGGACTAATGCAGCCTAGCTGGACGTTCCGTATAATGTATCAAAATCAAAGGAAGATAATGTACGCCTATTAGGTTAAACAGGTTAGGGAGGTTGACCTTACAACAGGGTAAAAATTATTCCGTATAAGTCCGGAAAATACTATGACTATCCAAAAAATAATGTCATAGGCAATGGAGAAACCTGTGCGCTTTTAATTGGCTTTGATATTGGATTAGTGCTTTAGAAAAGAATAATATTTTGTCATAAAAGAGGATATATGTAGGCATACTATAGAAAACACCAGTATTCAAGATGTTTTTAGAGAAGATGTTGCTGAACTTCGGAATTAGCCTCGATCTTGAAAATGGTGAAATAAGCAGTAACATAAGGATATCGTAATGGATAGAACAAATAACAGTAAGCTCCAGCTCTATATTTATTTACAATATCAGTAATCACATTCGGAAAAAAAATTTGTTTTAAAAAGAACCGTCGACCCACTTTTTACAAAACAGTCCCCAAAGACATTCATATCGTTAACACTTAAAACTAGACACAAAAACCTTGTAATTTATTTCCCCATTGTACAATGGTGAACTTAATTACAAGTTGGCGGAGGTCGTCCCATTCTACTGTTAAAAGTTTTGCAGTGATGGAACCAAACCCATCGCACCAAATCTTAAATAATGGCTCGCCTCGGAACGGATGTTAATAAGGTACCCAAGGGATAAAGACGTTTGTGTGGTGTTTGGGCCATTTTGCCCATTTCTAAGTGAATGGCAATCAATAACTGTTAAAACTTATGTGAAATTCTAGAAGCGACTCCTTCCATACAATATTACATAGATATTATGTTCTAAAGAAGCCTGAACTTTTTCAATATTTAAACGGGAACAGATATATCGAATTTTGTATTTTAATTTGCATCACTATTTAAAC
This sequence comes from Leucophenga montana, assembly GCA_035044765.1. Taxonomy (NCBI): domain Eukaryota; kingdom Metazoa; phylum Arthropoda; class Insecta; order Diptera; family Drosophilidae; genus Leucophenga; species Leucophenga montana. The sequence goes on along the minus strand of JAWNNQ010001111.1, from coordinate 809,036 downwards.
GGTACTTTTTCCCGAAAAATTCATGGATTTTCAACCTCGTGAAATTATTGTTCATTTATTTAATATTCATATACAAATAAAAGCAATAAAAATGGATGGAGAAATTTGAGAAAATAACAGAATCAAATGGACGACCCAATTTAATATTGGCTGAACAAGAAACAAATTTTTGCTCAATATTTTTAAAGCTGCATTAAAGCGAATTATTGCGGTTAGCTGAGTTCGACAATCATGTCCTTGATGCCGTCATATCCTGTATCGATATTTTTGTCTTGATATAATCGCTTATTTCAAAATATTGATATTCCATATTTTCCGATGTATCAACTATCCTAGTATGGGCCATCGATTTCGAGTTACAACTTAATATCCCAAAAACTGTGTAAAAATGATATACAAACAGAAAATTTATATACATATCTTCTGGATTCTTCTGATTGAGCATTACAAACTCATCGATAAAATCATAATACCCTATTCACACTCTGCATAAAGTGTATATATATAAAAAACATACAGTAGAAATAATGATAGCAGAAGTGTGAATAAAAACATTTGTGGCCCTTAAAACTTTCTTTGAAAACTTTAGGCTAAAGACGAGATAAAGTGTTGCTTTTAAATTTTTAATGAGACAAATTATTTTTTAATTGAAATTTCGATATTTTGTGTTATTTTGGCTGCCATTGTCCTCGACTCCACGTGAAGAAGTTAAATGTCGTGACATTTCTAGAAGTTTCTATACTCAGAAAATGTTTGGCAAAGTGCGCTGAACCGTGTCAACAGTTCAGAGTTAAGAACTTAATAATAGTACTACAAATTAATCATACGCAACGTTGTCGCGCTTCACTGACTGCGCAATTAAGTTGTATAGAACTACATATTGTATTTCGAAATTGTACTCTTACTATTGTTCGGTTTTAATTTGAAGTCATTCCCTAAAAGTATTGACACGCACTCATGCAACGATAAACGCATTCATACGGATATATTGTAGTGAAGGACGGTCACGACGGTTTGACATATAAATGTGCTAATAGGGAAATGTGTTGCTGCCATAATGACATTCATTTATTCACTTCTCCAATGAAATATTGAAAAGCAAGCCAAAGACTTGCGAGTATTCAATAAATAGTTGCGGTAATGCTCAGGCGCTATATTACATAGAGAGTTTATATCTTGTGGATGGGTAAGGTGGCACGTTTCGGTTCGGTTTGCAAGCACAACTTGGCAAGGAAGAAACCGAAAAAAAATAAAAACTGTATAGGAAAAACATACAACAGAACGAGAAATTAGCCAATTGATTTAAGTTCATGTTGCCACGACACGCTAATTCGACAGAGCACGAAATTTGTTATAGGTATAACAATATATATTGGGTGTTTGAATTAATTCGTAGCGTTTTTTCGAAAATTCATGCTGTATTCTGCAAAAATGGTCGCTAGCAACTACGTTTTTCATCTTTTTGGCAACATACAGATCTCGTATAGGAAGAACGACTCGCTTGTAGACTGATTTTGCGACGTGCGGAGGAGCATTGTCGATGATTTTGTCGTATTTTTTTATCGTGATATTCCGGCCGTTTTTCATTTACTGCACAATTCAAATGTTTCGGTTGACTTCGTAATCCTTAAATTCGGTTTGAGAAGCTCAAAGCAGATCACAGCATACTGAACCCACTAAATACAGTGCATGCGCTTGGATCAATTGATACTTCGATTAATCTATGACTTTTAGCCTTTGGGATTGTTGTAGCGGATACACTTTTTATCGCCAGTCACAATTCGATGCAAAAAATCGTTCCCTTTCTTTCGTTCAAGCAGTTGTTCATAGGAAAAAAAAAACGATTTTCAACTTCTCTAGGTTTCAATTCTAATGTGACCCAATTTCCATGCTTTTTGATTCTTTTTATGGCTTTAAGGTGTTTGTTAACTGTTGACAAGTCAACTCACAATGATTCAGCTAGTTCTTGAGCGTTAGGTATGTGTTTTTTGTGATTTTTGGCTGTCCAGCTCATTCTTTGTTTTCCAGTAAAGCACTTCCGACACGTTTGTTCAGCTAGAGCATGCTTCCACTAAAATTAGATGGCTTTTGGCATCACTATTCTTCATCTTAACAGTGTTAACAAGTAGAACTCCCGCAAAACGACTTTATCGGGCACAAAGTCAGACATATTCAATGATGTAAAAACCAAATGGCATATACTAAAAACAACGCCAAATGACAGAGGTTAATGGGGGAAATACTTTAGAAAGTGGCATGCATATTGGAAAGGCGATAGTCGTGCCATCTTTTAGGAAACATTACGAACTAATTCAAACACCCAATAGATGCTATCTGTGTTGATGTCTGCCTGCCTGCTTGTTCAATTTTCCCAGAAGTTCTTGTTACGTTTCAGCCTATTTATTTTCGTTATCGAAGCAACACCATAAACTGCAAATCAATTTTCGTTATTGGGAAAACAGTTTTCAGTCTATCATTCAATGCGATATTTAATTTAATTACAAAAGTTTAACTTTGTGCGAGAAAGTTTTTCTTAATTGTTTTCGATCCATCAAATTGCACATCGAACGTGATACAATCAACTGATGCAAACAAGTAGAGTTCCACAGTTGAAACATTATTTCATGGCACATTGAAAATGTAGCTACTTACAAGGTAGTAGCACAGTCACTCACCTATACTCAGGTACTTAGCATTCATTTAAAGTGCGAACTTAGATTGGATTAAAAGTTAATAGACTGCATCAAACATTTTATATTTGGTCTTAGAAATTGTAGAAAGTGGTCAATTAAAAGTTACACAATTGTAGATATTTTTTACTTATTGTAGATACTTTTTACTGGTTCAAACCGCATAACCGCAATGACAAAATTGGAAAATTAAAGAGGCAGTTTTTTGTGTTATTGAAAGATTATATGGCGGCGTAGCTTTCTTACGTTTCAACCAAGTATCGAATTTAAAATTGAAGCTCATTTCCAAAAACATTTCACCCAAAGGTCATTTTAAAATATATGGAATAGATGCGTATACTGAAGCTTTAAGTAAGCAGGACTTTTACAATAGGGCATTTTCTGGCATTACATGCCATTTGATTTACTGCAGGAGGAGCTGTTGCCCCCGGCCGGGATGATATTGTAGAATGTCGGTACACACCTTTTGGCTGACTTCTACGTCCACAAAACGGTGTGTACCGACACCATGCCATTTCGGAAATATCCATTCGTCCACAAATGTATATTTCCGAAACGGCATGATGCCAAATCAAGCGAACACGGTGGTGGTTGATGGTAAAAATATGATTTTTGGTCAAAAAGTTGCTCACACGTGTCGGTTATTGGTGCGATTTATGGTGCAACAAACAATAACTTCCGTCTAATTTCCACACACCTTTCGGTAGCCTAAATGTTCGGTTAAAATGAGATAAATTTATATTTTGCAAAAGTGAAGATGTTTTAATGAAATCACACACAGTTTTGATTTGACACAGTGGTGATCACGGATTTCTGTTAATCAACATGTTGGCTATTATTTATATCCTAATGACTTTTATTGAACCGTGTATAAGTTTGGGATGCATTAAAGGAGGCATCGTAGACCCCATAAAACATTTATATTTTTGATCAGCTCGACGAGACGAGTCGATATAGCCATGGCCGTCTGTCTGTTTGGATGCTGTTGTGTATTTTTTGGGTACCAATTTGTAAGATATCCGGTTGTAAGTCGACACATAGGCTTCATTTTATTGTAGTTTAATATAGTATCAAAATTGCCACACTCATTTTTTAAGGAAACTTTATCATTTCAGACAAAATCAATTTAACATTTGACTTGGTTGTTTCATATGGACGCAGAGTTCGTATAATTATCATAGGGTGAACTCCAATAAACTTACATCCCACGTTTAGGTTGTTACATTTTATAAATAAATTTGCTTTTTTTACATTTGCTAAGTTCACAACATGAAATTTGGTTTGGTACCACGTTTTTTTTGCTTTTATTTTTAATCTTCGTTATTTTTAATCTTCTCTACTTAAACATCATTGATTTCAACGCATTTATTTTGTCTGTAGATCCACCACAGTTCTGAAAATCGTACTGTTTTCTCCTTAAATTTCCGAAAAATATGGCGCTGGGCGAATTTCTTCGATGCCAGACATATCAATAAAGTTATTAGTTCTTTTAGCAGTGTGTGCTGGCGTGTGATCGTGATGTAAAAAGTAGCGACGCACTTGCTTTGTAATGCGGTTTTCCAACATTGAATTTGTTCCCAGTAGATCAGCAATAATTTCTTTTGTCAATCATGGTCAACTCTTGAAATTCATCAACTGTAGCCTTAACTAGCGTCGCATTTCTCTCATCGGTCGAAGATTTCGGCCGACTTTCTCGGAGGTCATCCTACACCGAAAAGTCTCCACTTTGGAATCTTCCAAACCACTTGGAAACAGTTTGAAGAGACGTTGATTTTGTTTCATATGAAGTTTGGCGTTCATTAAACATTTGTACTACTACGAAGAAGAATTAAAAGTAAACTCTTTATTTACAGTAGCATCCAATAGGTTTCAATGACATCTTATAACGGAAAAGGTATAAACATTGCTCCCACTTTTAACTAATAAGAAATTTAAATATAACGAAGATCATGAGAATAACAACAGATACGCAATCTATACTGCTTAACAACATGGCTACTCTATAGGTAGACTAATTTGGCTATCCGGCCAGTATTATTTTCGAGGTGCAGCTGAAATCCAAGAAAATTTGGCTAGGAAAGTGTAGATAGATTGGGCACAACTTACTTTAAGTAAAATGCAGCCTAGATTTGAACCACAAGGTTGTCAATGAATGCCCAAAACTTTGCACTCCTCCGAAGATGCAGAGTTAAAAAACAAGCAGGGACAGAAAATAACAGTTATAGGTGAAAACTAAAAAATTGGAAAAACATAAACAAATTGTGTGATTTTTAATTTTAATTTATTTATAACTAAGAGTATTATTTTTGATTTTTAATATAAAAATCGTGGAGTGATTTTAACTTGTCTCTCTAGTTTGAAACATCACACACTACTCACACTCCAAATGAACACTTCATCTATCTTAGCTGCTACTTTCGTTTGATGTTGCCATTGATTCTACTTTCAGCAGCTACCAAACAAAATGAATTTTAAACTTCACCTGCACACTTGTCGATTAGTTTCGAAATTCCTACCCCATTGTATCAGCATCCATTACAAATTTCTTGTACGATCTAATTCTGCTTCAGTAACTTGTTAAAATGTCTGTTGTCGATAATTGCTGCTGCTTCTCAGTTTCAAATTTACACTCGATGTGGTGTGAAATTCCAGTGCAAATATTTTGACAAGGGGTTTCGGAGAAAAGCAAAAAGCAGCTGTAAAGCTGGCAGCTTTGGTTTTAATCGAATAACATTTTTCAATTGAACAAACTACGAGAGGGATTATTCCTTTACGCTTCGTTCTTTTACTTCAAGTGGCAACTTGTGAGAATGTTTGCAATTTTAAAATTTAATTTAAAAAATACTTTAGACGCTGTGCGCAAATAAATCTCATGTTGCATTTTTTAGATACCCTGTACCCATGGGTAAAAGGATGTATTCAGTTTGTGCAAACGTATATTCGGGTAAAATCTTCATCAGCATCGGAAGACGACTCGATATAGATACCCGTATGAGCGTCCGTCCGTCTTACCTTCTCTTTGAACGAACAGATTTTGGAGACTGATATTTACACTGCCCTTTTGCCTTTTCAGATAGCTAGTTTGAAATGAACATGGCAATCCCACTTTAAGGGGTAGCTCCCACTCATTTTGTATGAAAATTTTGTTGTTGTTATTGAGATTTACGATAGAAACCCCAAATTTGGTGTATTTTATGTAAGATCCAGATCGAACCACTATAAGGACTAACCGCCATACAATCTTTCCTTCCATTTTTAAGTTTTTTTATGCAATTTATTTTTGTTGAGTTAAGATAGAAATATCCATTTTGGTGTATCTTAAGTGAATGCCAATATCGGACCACTTTAAGGGATCGCCCCATGTATAGTTCCCCCTTTTTGATTTGTTGTATCAACATTTTTTGTTTCTGATTGATTGTAATTTTTGATAAATTCTAATAAGACATTCCGCATATGTCCAGATCGAACCAGTAAAGAATAAAATCTATATAAAGAGCCGTAAACAAGGTACAGAGTATTTCGAAGTCGAGCATACTCGACTGCTGCGTGCTTTCTTGTTTTTTGCTTTCCTTATGCGGTATACTGTGTATATAGATGTGGTAGACCAAACTGAAATATTCTATGCGACGCGTTCCACTCCATCAGCGTTGTAAAGTAGGTTTCACATAAATAACTAAAGCGATGAGTTTGCATCAGCAGCAATAGCAGCAGCAACAAAAATATCAAAACTGATTGTGAGTACATTTACACAAATTCCTTCCCGATAGACGTCTGCTCTCGTTCTAGAATTTCTGTTCATACGTATAAAAGAAAACCGCTAGCAGCGTCGTCCTCGTCGTTATGGTTGTTGGTGTTATTGTTTTCAGCCAGTGTTATGGAAACCCGCATTCAGACCGGAAATGTAAACCAAAGTTGAACGTGCGGCGAAGTGAATGCATGCAGTAGGCCATCTCCTCTTTCTACGGCAATCTGCAACCGGGTCGCAATCAACTCTAGCCAAGCTTATGCTGCCTTTTGTACACTTGGCAACGCCGCTTTTGCCACCACTGACTGTGTTTGTGGATCGCGTATAATTTATGCAAAGTGTTTTACTGCAGTGCATACCGTAGATTGAAGTCTTGAAATTTTAAAGTTCCTACCGCTGTTGAGTTGCTTCCCATTTTACTTCGTTGGCATGCAGCTACTTGCAGCAGTAGTCAGTGGCGTCAAGACATTGCGGAATGGAGTTCGCCCTTCAATTTTGTTGTTTAATTTTTAAAGAATTTAATACTCCATTTAATAGTTTGGCACAGAAGCATATTGGAGTTTCTTCTGTTATTTTCGTTTCAAGCGCCGGTCTAAAAAAAGATTTCAACGAGATTTTGGAATTGAAGAAACGCTTCGACCAGAAAGGTTTGAATACACCGCGTACCAATTGGACAAGAAACGATTTTTAATAGCTAACTCACAAACTTACTTATAGTTTTTGTGGTGCAAAATATATATTTTACACTACTAAAATATATATATATATATATATATATATATATATATATATATATATATATATATATATATATATATATATATATATATATATATATATATCTCTATATATATATATATATATATATCTCTCTCTCTCTCTATATATATATATATATATATATATATATATATATATATATATATATATATATATATATATATATATATATATATATATATATATATATATATATATATATATATATATATATATATATATATATATATATATATATATATATAGAAAAAAGAAAAAATGAGTGGAGGGCTCCTTAAGCAAGATCAAGTGGATTATATGTTTTTTGAGTCGCTGCATAATGTCTTTCTTGCAACATTATACTCTTCGAAGGCCAAGATATCCACCGATGTAGAGCTGCGGTCACTTGATGACTTATTTTGTGGGCCCGCTTTCTTACCCTGACCAGTGCGACGACCATGACGGCATGAGCACCATGATACAGGAGCCTTGCCGATCGTGGAACAACTCCGTCGCCCACAATCACTGCGACGAGGTGCACTAGAGATGTGGTAAATGTTCACCTAAAAGTAATTTTTGGTGGCATTTAAGGGTTATGAGGTTTTGGATTACTGGGGTTATAGGGTTATTGGATTTCAGGATTCAAGTGATGGATGTATAGAATTATAAGAAAGGGTTAATTACATCGAATTGGGCCTGGGGATGAGAAATGAATATTCTACGATAGGCCCAAAAAGCATAAATAATACGCTGTGCCCGGCCAATCATCCTCAACATCACCATCTAGCCCGAATATTCATTAACGTTCAAGGGGGATATTTTGCCGCACCCACCGTATTATCCGGACATTGCTCCTACTGATTACTGGTTGTTTCGAAAGATGCAACTCGAGTTGGCAGGTCATTGGTTCATTTCTTTAACAGAAATCGTAAATTGGCTCCTAATTTGGATCACCTCTAAAGACGAGACATTATTTCGTAATCGAATCCGAAAATTGCCACCACTAAGGTGGGGAAAAGTTGTAACCAGTGATTGAAAATACTTTGAATAATTTTTTCATTCAATTTATTTTGAAATAAATGCATTTTTGACCACAAACCAAATCGGACCGGAACTAATTTGTACGCCCATATATTTTTGTTTGTTTTATTATATGCAAATAACCGGACATTTTTTAGTCCATCCGAAATTTATTTCCAACTTCTCCTTTGCTATGGTGCACAGATTTTAACATTTCACATATACACGTATAATGCACCCTGCATACACATACTTCTGTGCAGTTTATAACGAACTAAAATGACAAACACTAATCTCTGCTGACAGCCTCCCATGAAAATTATTATTCTGCCACCTCTGTAGTCAGCAGTTGCAATTTGGTAGCTAATTGAATGTGAAGACAACTTGAGCGACTCGTAGTCTCAAAATTAAATTCAACATGGCTTCACTGCACTGCAACTTCTGTCTGTCTCACCGTCTGTCTGATGAGAGTTATTCAGTTGCAACGTTTGTCGCATTGACGCATTTTACTTTTAGCTAAAGTTGAAACTTGCTACGCGCGCCTTTGGGAAATCAAGCCGAGAACTAAAGAACAGAAAGAAGGCATATGATATTAAATGAAATGAAATTAATTGTACAATTTGAGGGTAATGGCTTCTCTTGCAGCACACGTGGGCCCAATAAGAAAGGCTATAAGAAAGGGTTATGTGTGCTTGTGTGCGGTGCCGCCATTTTCTTATTTGTGTATGCGGTGCGCTTTAATTTGCTTAAATAGGCAATTAATATGCGTGGCAACGTTGTAAACAACTCGCCGGGGAACTCCACTTCAGTTTAGTGCGGTGTCGCTGTTGATGATCGAGATAAACTAGGTACACTGCTACAAACATTTTGTTTCATGGCTGTTGTTTCTTTGGCCAGGATTTGCTTAGCCAGCAAAAAAAAAAAACTTGAAACAAAAAACACGCGCAAGCAACAACCACACACACACACACATATTAAAATTCAGCACTTAAATTTATTTTGTAGCTATGTCGTTAGTGTATGCTATGCTTTAGGCTATGCTCTGCAACTGTAGGGGAAAATGTTACATTTAGTTTGTGCAAGTATATTTAACAGTCATAAAAAAGACACTACTTTTTGGAGCTCAATTCTCGGACATTATAGAACAACTATATTTTACAATGGCCAAGTACGGATCTCAAAAGCACTACTCAAGAAAGAAAAATCTATTAATTCTTGAGCTGTGGTGACTATGAATTTAAAGGTGAATATAAATTTGAATATTATAGTAATAAATTGGGGCTTTATTGTAAGCAAATGGTACAATGTATAGTAAGTTTTTTTAAAGATCCAATTTTTGAAATGGGATTAAACTGTCATAAATTGGTCAGATATGGCAACGCTACTGTCATTTTTGCTCAGTTTGGTTTGCAATTTTATCATGAACCAGCTGGAACCCGGCGCGTTGCTACCGTTCCCCTTGCCTCTCCATTCCCCTGCCACTCCTTCCCACTGTCCTACCTTCCCTCTGTCCGACCTTCCCCCTGTCCCAACTTCCAACTTCCAACTGTCCAACTGTCCCAACTTCCCCCTGCCCCACCTTTCCCATGCCCCTTTACTCTACCTCCAATTTTCCTACCCCTCTTCTCATGTCCCTTCCAAACATTCTACAACCACCTCTTACGCTGCCCCCATTCCTCTGATCCTTCCCCTACCTCTCCTTACTTTACCACCCCGTTTCCCTGCCCCCTTCGATCCTATTCACATGTATATAACATTTCATCCCTCTATCTTAAATGGTACCCAGCGCGTTTCTGCCATTCCCCTAGCCTTTTTAAAAGGCACCCGATGCGTTGTTGCCCTTTCCCCTAACTCTTCTTCCCACTACCTCTCCTTCCCCTGCCCCACCTTCCCTCTGCCCAACTTTTATCATGCTTCTCCAACCAACGAGTAGATGTGCACAAATAAAATGTTTTATACAATTTGCAGCACTTATAATTCACAAATAGTTTTTACGACGCAGATGTTCGAATTTTCTAATGTTCCACTCAACTTTCTTAATTTTTTCTTTCATAAGAATCTTCTCCTGTCAATAATAATCACAACAAACAAAAAGATTTAGCGAAATTGTTCCATCCGTTCACGCGTGATGCGCTGTTTTTCTGAACAACTATGTTGTTCCTCTGCTCATATTACGGCCATTTATCTTTTATTGCTCGGCTCAAACTTGTCAAGATCGTACCAATAGATCGATATATTTGTATTGTAAAAAAACAAAAACGATAAAATATTTTGATATGGTATTTACCTCAGACGATGTTATCAATATTGATATTTTTTTTGATAATATCAAAATAATATTTAGTAATAATTTTGACAATAAAAAAATTGTCAAAAAACAACAAAAAATAATGATTTAATAAGATATTTTTATACAATTCACACATTGGAAGCGAAAGGGACTAAATAACGTATTTATATTCTTGATCAGCTTTAGAAGACAAGTCTATCTAGTCATGGCTGTGTGTCTATGAAGACACGCCCTCAGTTTTCATCAAATTTTCCTAAAACACGGTTGTCAGGCTCCCTAGACGGTATGCCATGCACACTTTTAAGGTTCAGGTTTTCTACCCACATTTAGGGGTATGATTTATCAAGGTTGAACACACTCGACTGCAACTTTTTTTCTTGGTAATTATGTTACATTTACAAATGCTTAAATGAAGTTAATAGTGATCCCTAGAGATTGTTTCATTTGGTTGGAGCAGCTTATAATACACTTATAATATTTAACGTAAGCTTCAGGCTTGGCTACTTCCCTAGCCAGTGGAAGTACGCAGAGGTAATTCTAATTCCAAAGCCTGGAAAACCTGAGAACGAATTATCATCCTATCGCCCTATCAGTCTGCTGACTTTACTCTCTAATATATTCGAAAGAATATTTCTTCGTAGAGTACAACCGACACTAGAAAGCGATATTCTTCCCGACCATCAATTCGGGTTTCGACGAAGGCATGGAACTCCAGAGCAAGTTCACAGAATCGTTGAAGTCATTCAAAATTCTTTTGAAGAGAAACACTTCTGTTCGGCCGTATTCCTTGATATGAACCAAGCCTTTGATCGCGTATGGCACAAGGGGTTGTTATACAAAATAAAAATGACATTATCCTGCACAGAGTTCCGCTTTCTTCGATCATATTTAGAAGCTTCTACGTGAGACACGAAAACGCCACATCTGAGTTAAAAAGCATACCGGCAGGAGTGCCTCAAGGAAGCGTGCTGGGCCCATTGCTTTACACCATATACACAGCTGACATGCCCGACTCTACCTGCAATGAAGATACTATAGCGACATATGCTGACGATACAGCAATTCTTGCTACAGCTTCCAGTGCTAAAGCAGCAACTCAATTGCTTCAAAACCAACTGAACAAAACCAAAGACTGGATGAATAAGTGGAATATCGTAGTAAACGCAGCCAAGTCCGTTCAAGTCTTATTCGCACTTCGACATAAGGGTAACGATCGGGCCAGCTTTAATGGCGTGGTGATTCCTTAACGAAACAAAGTCAATTATCTAGGCTTTTGGCTTGACAAAAGGCTAACTTTTAAAGACCATATAGTGGCGAAAAGGAAGCAATTAGACCTTAAAACGGGTCGGATGTATTGGCTATTAGGCCAAAAATCAAAGCTTAGTCTGAACAACAAAGTCAGACTATACAAAGCCATACTTAAGCCGGTCTGGACTTACGGCATCCAGCTATGGGGTGTGGCAGCTGTATCAAACATCGAAATACTTCAACGGTATCAAAACATCACCCTTAGGAAAATCACTCGAGCTCCGTGGTATATACGCAATGACAATATTCATAACGATCTTCAGATGCCAAGTATAGCTGAAGAAATCAAGAGTCATAGCACCAGATACATAAAAAAACTTTATCAGCACTGTAATATTCTGGCTATCAATTTATTGGATAATTCAACAACGACGAGGCGGCTTCAGCGAGTGCACCCGTTAGATCTGTCATGTTCAAGGACATTAAGATTAAGTTAAGATTAGGTTATTATGTTATTATATGTTAATATAATATGTAAACCGTAAATGTGAAAATTAAGTAGTCAGAAAATTTGATTATAGTTCCTGCATCGAACTGATGGCAAATAAAAATATAAAACAAACAAAAAAAAAAAATACACCACATCAACCTGATCCCACCAAATATAGATATATAGCTGTCCCAGAAATTCACCACACATGGTTACTATGTGGCAACGCGGCACAGAAATTACTTCTGAGCTGCGTACTAATGACAGAAGGACTAGAGCAAAAATTACATTCTTGAACATATTATTTTATAAATTTAACGTTTTCTTGTACTTGAGTACTTCTTCTGAGCTCCGTTCTTCCAATGTAACGAAAAGCCCCGCCAACAATGTTTAGTTACACTAAATTTGTGTGTGACTATACCATACAGGCTATCTCGCAGTCGAACTAACTCGACTGCAGCGTTCTTTCTTGTTTTTTGCTGCATTTGTTGTTGTTTTTGTCATTATGGCAAACATTCTCTCATATTCGCATTCAAATTGAGTTTGTCTGTTTGCATTGTGCATACGCCGCGTTACTCGCCCATGATACGAGTATGGGCAACTATTTAGCTCCCAGCTGGCTGCTTCTGTTCTATCCACGTCTTCTGATCTTGTTTAGTCAGGCTTGCATATTTAATTAATTAAATTGAACACAGACTCGATGCTGGTTTAACTTTTCGACTATCAGCCGACGGCCTCGTTTTGCATTTTGCATTTTGGATTTGCCAAATGCTAATTTAAATGGTTTTTACACGTTTTCTGTCAGTTTCAATTTTTCCAGTCGCTAAGTGGATTGTGCATGCAAATATTTTAAAAGCCGTATAATGTGGGTGTCTGTTCATCCGTTGAAAGGTTGAAAGGAGGTAGCGATGGAATGCATCGATTTTATTTAAATAGTTTTTTTTTGTTTGTTTTTAGCAATTGTTTTTATAAACTTTCACCGTAAGCTTTTTTTATGTGTTTGTGCATGTGTGCTTACACATACACACCTACGCATACACACGGTATGCGTTATGTTCAAATCTTGAAAGTCAATTTTAACCCACTTATAATGTCCGATATAAGCTGAGATTTGCGAGTGTGGATTATAATACTAAAATATCTTAAGGAATCATAGCAGGCATTTCAAGATTGCTCGTTATTTCTAGCACTGGAAGGCCAAGGGTATACTAAGTTTGTGCAAATGTATGTAAGACTTTAGACATTAGAGGCAACCCTCGCTAAAAATAACCGTACTTAATAGTTGATCTGAAATCAGTTTCCGCACTTAACGATATGATTCCCGCAATCTACCGACGAATGAGACTGGAAGTAATTGCGGTATACTTACCTTATTCAGATGGCATGATATTTTTTTGACGAAAGACAAGAACAAGATCTAATAGCGTTCAGCTTAATTTCAGTTAGAGTTAGTCTGTAATTAGCACTCATCCGGTAAGCGCACAGCGCTGTAAAATAAATATAACAATTTATATTTAAAACTAAAAGAATAGTTTAATTAATTTACATAAGACAGCACATTACTCGAGAATAGATCGTCTGGTCTGATGAATTTGTTTGTGTAGCCTATCACGTGGATGGGTATAGACTAAATTTGGACACGGTAAGTGTCGCTGCTTTCGAGTTTTTTTTTTTTATAATTCACATGCAGTTTATGTTTATTGTTATTGTTTATTGTTATTGTTTATTGTTATTGTTTTTCATATAACTTTTTAATAACTGAATAAGTCGCGAAAGTATAATCTAATAATTAGAAATATAAAAAAATTGTATCAGTTTTTCCTATTTATTCATTTCGTGAATTTGCCGGTAATTGAAATACAAATTTATTTGATTCCGGTGAGTTTATCGAAAACATTCAAGCGTTTCTAATGTTTTCAGTGCATTTGCAAATAAAATTAAATTTGCTTCGAAGATGATAATTCGAATTCTGCCACATTGCACTTTCATAGTTTGTGAAATATTATGCTGCTGATCAGAAGATCAAACATTAGCTCACCCTGAGCAACGCGTCGAAGCGAATGAACTGCTTCGAGCATATGCGTCACAAATTCGTACAGGACGAACTCAGCAGAAACAATAAGCGCACGCAGCTGCTGAACGAGTGAGATAGCATCGAAATGGCGAACTGCATCGTCAAGTTGAATCGTACAACAATCGTCGAGTGAAAAGAAGTGCCGTGAATGTCCAATTACAACGCGCCGCTTTTCAATATGACTGCTCGATTAACTACATCGAACTGCCGTGTGCCACGATTGGGCACATGGATGTAATTTTCCAGTATTTCAATGCGCTATAGTTTCATTCGGAGACACCATGATTATAGTTTGTAGGCAGCAAAATCAAATTTCCATCGATGACACAACCACCAGCAGCATTGCGCTCTTTGCTTTACCACGACTTACCGAGACATTTCTTGACGTATGCCAACAAATGCAACGGTTGCTTTCAAATGACGTCATTCGGTGCGAATATTGATGAGGAACGTAATAGATTTAATCCGACATTTAAGGTAATTTCATTTCAAATATGTCCACATTGGAATTCTGTGGATCAATGCTATTAATTTTAAATTTAAAAAAAACTATAGAGATTCATGGCCAAATTCACCATCGAATTCGCCCATTCCGCTAGTAAAATATAAATACGTTTTTAACAGAATAAATAATGCTGTCGAGCATATTAGATTAAATATAACATAAGTTTTCGATTTTACAAACAGCAAACCATTTAAGTTCAGTTCAACGGACTATATTGATTCGAAAATTATTCGAAAAGTTGTTACTTTAGCGAACGTTCGTTTTTGCGTCGGCTGGTAATATGCATTTATTTTATTAGATATTATATATCAAAGTTTCAGGATTTAAATAAAAATTCTCGCATCGCCATCACTCGTACAAGCTGAATTACAATCCTTTTAAATGGTTTTGCCAATGTAAACATTTGCAATTGTTTGTTTTAATCCAATTGTTGAAGTTCACAGGAATTTGCATAAAATTTATATGCACGGCGAGCATTTCTCCATAGAAGTTTAAATCCCATTTATTTTCGAAATAAAATTGCATTTTAAACTGCGGAATTTAATTTATGGGGAATACTCGTACAAGTGAATTTGCTGCATACTTTCTTCTTGTTATAAATTGTTCCATTGGCTTTAATTAACTCGCCGTATAGCAATCATTTGAAGCACACCTAATGATGGCAATTATGATACTATAACGTTGCGAAACGATTGTTAAGCAATCACTGCCGGGTAACTTCATTATACTCAAACACAAACTGAATCGCAATCATTGCCTGAACGTTCTGTACACATTCGTGCCACTGCGGCGGCGGCGGCGGCGGCGTATTTTCAAATGCAAATCACAATCATCTGAGGCAACGCCTCGCGTGGCATAAACCGCTTTTGCGCTCATTGCATTTTAATGAGTTGTCGGTAGGATGGAACAGCGACATGTGATGTGCTGTAATTCTATGCTGCATCGTCGCAGGCGACACTTCTTGCAGACGCGCATCCTTTGAACATATGCAAGTTACCACTAACTAGTTTATCTTTAAATATCTTAGTATCTACACCCATGCAGCTACTAAACATAGTGGTTTGTGTGTGTATGTATCTATGTATGTTCGTGTAACTGCTAGCATGTCAATGGGTACTTATGCTAATTTCAAGTTATTTGCATGCAAAATTATCCATATAAAAACAAGTATAACTACTGACATTACTAAGTAGTATGGTGATGTGTTGAGTGGCTTTAAAACGCAGCAGCAAAATAGCAACAAGCCACACTCAAAGCAATTAGCATGCAAATTATATTAAATTCGCCCATTTTTTTATTCTTTTATGAACCATTTTTCCGTCAGCATTTTAAGTTTGTTCTAGCTGAAACCATTCCTTCCGTTTTTTTTTTTGTTGGCATAAATTTTGATTCATTTCTTTCAACGCTTTCTGACTTGGAATGTGTCAACTACGCCATCGAATACACACATTCGCGTATATGAAGTTTATGCATAAAAAGAAACTGGTTTATGAGGAAGCGTCTATCTGTCTGCCAGCTCACACAATGCTATCTATCATTCAACGCCGTAGTGGCTCACTGCCTGGCTTGACTCAGGTCCGCAGATACAAAGCAGTTGCATAGTCACGATGTCACGAGTATTCTCAGTGGCGTCCAACATAAATATGGCGCTGACAGTTGAAACAAGAATTCGCAGCTAGAATTCCAATAGCAGCTTTAGCACTTTATGTAGCCCCTAAAGTTATGCAACTTTTTTGTGTGTTTTTAATACACTTCACATGTAGTTAGGAAGAGCATATTGGTTTATTGGAAGAGTAGAATTCTTTAAAATTAACAGCTTAAAGTGCATAATATATTTCTTACAATTAATATACTCCTATTTAACTTAGCAGATAGTAATTGGCGGACCGAAAACAACTGCCAGCGGTTGAGTCCAGCGGTTTGAGTGGATTTTGAGAGGTTGAGTGGTTTTAGCAGTTGTAGCGGAGACGTTGAGTGGTTTTGGCAGTTTTGAGACACAGAGGTTCAGTGGCACGAGTGATTTTAACATTTTGAGTCCAGCGGTACGATTATTTTTAGCATTTTGAGTCCACCGGCACGAGTGATTTGGTTTTGAGTCCAGCGGTACGATTATTTCTGGTATTTTGAGTGGGTTTTAAGAGATTGAGTTTTTTTTTTGTTGTTGTTAGGGAATGGACATTCTAATTGAGAGATTCAGAGATTTGACTGAGTTTAACGTTTGATATGAAGCGGCCAGCGTTTGAGATGCAGCGATATGAGTGGGTTTAGCGTTTGAGATTGGTGACTGATCGAACACCTGTATAGACCGAGATTGTGTGGGAAACATTTGATCATATTTTTTATTCCTTTTTGTTGCTGGAGAATACATGTTGACTGTTTTCCTTTGTCTTATAGAAAGACTTTTCTACGACCATGGAAGTCAATTGGATTTCGAACGACGGAATTTGTTTCTATGTTGTTTTTGTTGTTGCTGCGGATGTATCCCCGTTGTGTTCAGTTGCGTTCGACTCTTCGTTATTGATGATTGTTGGTCTTTCATCTTGTGGGAAGGGTAGGGGTGGGTTTTGTTTCACTGAGTGAGTAGTATATGCTCAATGGTAGGGGTTACAATCATTAGCTACTAATATGGAGTAGCTATTTGAGTGTTTTTGTTTTTGAGTGTTTTGTGTTTCTGTGCAGTATTACTTTTAATACTAAATGTGCTATTAGCTACTCGTACGGTGTAGATTGAGTAACTTGTATCTGTGTATTTCTGTGAGTATATATGTTTAGCAGATTTATTGAAATGTTTCGAACATACATAAGTCCGAAATCCCAAACTGCTAAATAGAGTCAGCAGTTTGGGATTTCGGGTTTATGTATGTAAGATTTGTGAGATCTTTATAGTTGAATAAGTAATAATATTTAATAGTTTGAATAATTGTGGTTTTACAATTGTAGTTTGAAAGTTATATAAATTCATATAATGTTTGCTGCTATATGCATTTATTTTCGGTTTAACGGCTATGACTGCTGTTCGACTTCTCGCGGCGGCGGATGGCGTTCAACCAACTCAAAGTCGGCTTGCTACGAACTCTCCTACATCTATAACTGCGTTTACCAGGGATGACAATGGCCGTCACCTAGCGCATAGATAGTTTAACTACTCTATATGCATACCTTTTTAAAGCAATTATTTTTATTTGTATACGTATTTAACTTGCATAAGTCATCCATTGGTAATATTATTCGTGTTATGAAGTGGTCTATAGCATCTATTTGATTTGAAAGTGATGCAGTCAAAGTGTACAATTAGGTTTTTATTACAAAAAACAGGTGTTATAATTCTTTGATATATTTTATATTTTGTAATTAAGTTGGCTATAACATAAAGTAGTAGTAGTTTATATTTGTAGCTTTTGTTTTATTTTCGCTGAAATAAGTGTTTACTGTGAAACACCCACAAATATGTTTGTGTGTGAGAATTTTAATACGAGGTCAAATGTGGGTAAATTCAAAACTTTTGCTAAATTTTATAGAAAACAAGCTATTTTACTTTAGAATTGTAAATTTTTCACATTTTTGTTGCGTTTTGTATCATTTTTAATACAAATACATTTAATACAATTACATATATTATTTTTCCGAAATTGTTATAAGGTATTTGATCCTCATTTTCAGAAAAACAATACGGTTAAACTATATATTTTCTATTTTTGATTAATTTTTTTTTTCTTTGTAATAGTTCGACACTTATAGTCTTAAATGATAAATCCAATCCACACTACACACCTCAAAATACCTTTACTCATATTGACCTGTCATTTCTCACCTGTTTTGCATACTGTTATTAGCCTGCAAACTGTTGATGGAGGTCATGACAGTAATAATTACACAATTCTTATAGGATTTTTAGTACAATTCAACCAAACTAAGCAACATTTGCTGAAAATACAGCTTATTGTGAGGATTATTTTCAATAAAACACCACACTTTTTGATGAAGTCACTCCATTTTCAGCCAATATAAGGGAAAGAAGTGGCAAAATTATGTTAATTAGTTTGCAGAGTGCTCATTTTCTACACCTCGAAATACTATATCTTATCATGAACGTTTATGAGGTTTGCAAGGTACTTGAAATAAGTATATAATGAAGCAAATTCTACTTTTACTAAAGATATTCAATTAATTTTCATTTCTTGGGTAACATAGCTACAGTTTACAATTTTTGTTCACAATTGGTAAAATGCCACTATTAAAACACAATAACATATGTTATCCATCAACATCATTCACTCTTAAAATTTAAAGATATACCTGATAGAATTATTGCCATTGTTCAATAGTTTAAAAAAATCACACATTTGTAGTCCTTACCATGTGATTACAATACAATACATTTACTCAAGAACAGAATTTTTGTCTAAACTAATAACATATTCAATCTCCACATTCCACAGTCATAGAAAACAACCTTATTATATCGCTAACTAATTAAACTCCCAATCTATCTGAAACCTTTCTTCAATTGTGTTCTATGTATAAATAATAGGTATACGGTTATGTTGGATTGGCACTACAAATAAAATAATTCATAATCAACTTGAATTCAACCCCGTTAATATTGTTATGGTTCACATTCTACATATATTGTAGAGCATCAGACACAAAGTACGTATAATCAGACAATACATCTCAATAACAAGATTGGTCAAAAGGAAAGGATGTGTGCGCTTTGAATTATCACATGTAATGTTATATTACTCTTAGTAATGCCTGCGTCAGAACTTGTAAAGTGTGTTAAATTACAAAAACACCGCAAGCAATTAATTCAATTGTTTGATTCTCTTTGTCATCAAGCGACTGACTTCGGTAATCGCTCGTTCATATGAGTGTGAATACTCGAAGGTGATTGCTATAGTTGTACAGATTTGCTGTATAATATCACTCGACTTTAAATACGCATTCAGTAAATTATGAACTAATACCACGAATGGTCTATGAAATCCAAAATCCTTCAATACAACTTTAACACAAGTTTCACATACTTATTAAAGTAAAAATGACACAAAACGAAAAATTTACAATTCTAAAGTAAAATAGCTTGTTTTCTATAAAATTTAGCAAAAGTTTTGAATTTACCCACATTTGACCTCGTATTAAAATTCTCACACACAAACATATTTGTGGGTGTTTCACAGTAAACACTTATTTCAGCGAAAATAAAACAAAAGCTACAAATATAAACTACTACTACTTTATGTTATAGCCAACTTAATTACAAAATATAAAATATATCAAGATTATTTTCAAAGAATTATAACACCTGTTTTTTGTAAAAAAAACCTAATTGTACACTTTGACTGCATCACTTTCAAATCAAATAGATGCTATAGACCACTTCATAACACGAATAATATTACCAATGGATGACTTATGCAAGTTAAATACGTATACCAATAAAAATAATTGCTTTAAAAAGGTATGCATGTAGAGTAGTTAAACTATCTATGCGAAGGTGACAGCCCATTTCATCCTTGGTGAACGCAGTTATAGATGTAGGAGAGTTCGTAGCAAGAAGACGTTGAGTTGGTTGATCGTCATCCGCCGTCGCGAGAAGTCGAACATCAGTCATAGCCGTTAAGCCGAAAATAAATGCATATAGCAGCAAACATTATATGAATTTATATAACTTTCAAACTACAATTGTAAAACAACAATTATTCAAACTATTAAATATTATTACTTATTAAACTATAAAGATCTCATAAATCTTACATACGTAAACCCGAAATCCCAAACTGCTGACTCTATTTAGCAGTTTGGGATTTCGGACTTATGTATGTAAGATTTGTGAGATAACCAAACATTTCAATAAATCTGCTAAACATATATACACACAGAAATACACAGATACAAGTTACTCAATCTAAAAACACAAAATACTCAAATGCAAAAACACTCAAATAGCTACTCCATATTAGTAGCTAATGATTGTAACCCCTACCATTGAGCATATACTACTCACTCAGTGAAACAAAACCCACCCCTACCCTTCTCACAAGATGAAAGTACAATAAAGCAGCTGCAGCAACAAAAACCACAACAAGCAAAATTTTCTCTGCGTCTTCGTTCCCACGCAATGATATATATTTTCTGCCGCACATTTCGTATTTTTACATAATTATAAATTAAAAATTGAGAGCATCATCAACCCCGATAATCATCAATAACGAAGAGTCGAACGCTACTGAACACACCGGGGATACATCCGCAGCAACAACAAAAACAACATACAAACAAATTCCGTCGTTCGAAATCCAATTGACTTCCATGGTCGTAGAAAAGTCTTTCTATAAGACAAAGGAAAACAGTCAACAAGTATTCTCCAGCAACAAAAACAAAAAGAAATAAAAAATATGATCAAAAGTTTCCCACACAATCTCGGTCTACACAGGTGTTCGATCAGTCATCAAAACTCAAACGCTGGCCGCTTCATCTCAAACGCTAAACCCACTCAAATCTCTGAACCTCTCAATTAGAATGTCCATTCCCTATCAAGAAAAAAAAAAATCAATCTCCTAAAACCCACTCAAAATTTTAAAAATAATCGTACCGCTGGACTTAAAACCAAATCACTCGTATCGCTGGACCCAATATGCTAAAAATAATCTTACCGCTGGACTCAAAATGCTAAAATCACTCGTTTCGCTGAACCTCTGTGTCTCAAAACTGCTAAAACCACTCGACCTCTCCGCTAAAACTGCTAAAACCACTCAACTCAAAATTGGCATAAATGACCGCATCGCTGGAAGAGCTCAAGGCCATAGTAAAAAGCGATAACACAAGTGTTTCGAGAATTGGAAAAAGCACTGGCACAAGAGTATTATATCTGAGGGTGATTACTTTGAAGGTGACAAAATAGATATTGATGAATAAATAAATAATTTTCGAGAAAAATAAAAAGTTTCCTTTTTTATGAACACAGCCTAGGTACTACATACGAATTATCCATACACGATTTCAGATCGGTTTGTCTCGTCGAGGTGATCAAGAATATATATATACATTATGGGAACTCCAATGCTTCCTCTAATGCGTTACAAACTACGTGACTAAATTGTAATATTATTCACACTATGTGTGAAGAGTATACAAGAAGTATATTTTATTTTAAAAAATAAAAATAATCTTATTAATTTGATATATTGTGATTATCATTATTAATTTTATAAATAGTCTTTGTGACGTTGACGGGTACCGTACCTGTATATCGAAACTAAAATCCAAGAACCGTACCGAAACCGAAACCGAATACCGAAATAAATGTGAACCGGTACAGAACCTTATGCCGAAGCACACGTTTCGGTGCGTACCAAAAACGGAACCAAAACCGATATACATTTCGGTTTTATTCCCTGCTCTTACGCAACGGTTTTAGTTTATGTAGTTGGAATAGATAAATATATAAATAAAAATTATATTGAATTTAGTCTGCGATTAGAAATCCTTATCACCATTAATAAAAACTGTAGCGCAGCAAAGCTAAAATATTCAAAGCAAATACGTTCGAATAGAGAATAATTGTTTTTCTCATTTCATGCAGAAAAAATATTGACAGAATCGAAGAATTCCAAATTGTTCAGTGAAAAAAAAATTGAGAAGACACAAAATAATATATACTTCGTTTAGTTTCTGTCTACTATACGTTTACTAATAATTTCTAAAGCTAACATGAAAATATATACCCATGATATAAACTGCTACTTTAATGGAACACGTGAAAAGGATATATAAACTACGGCAATAGCAAAGTTGAAGAATTTTTTCTTGTTTTTCAATACTTTGTGAAGCATAAATATTTCTGTGAAATATTTATGCAAATCTCTGCTGTGTATTCTAATATGATAAATGACTAATCTTTAATGCGATCTGCTCTTTGACCTATAACAAAATGAACGCTGCTGCATATCCTTGGGCGCTCAATGCTCGTAAATATATTCGAAATATTGCGTCGTCGCATATTGAAACATGAATGTTGGTATGTACGGGTATATATGCTTGGGATTAAATCAAATATACCAAAAAAAAAAAGAAAGAAAAGAAGACAAAAATTAAAAGACCCCAGACATTGAAAGAATAATTCAGAAGTAGTGTTTTATCAAGCAACTTGGATATAAAAAAGGCAAGTACAAGAACGAATATTCAGCTCGTTTGCTTCGAAGTCTGATAATTCATACAATATATAAATATTGGGAGGGTACATATTGAAATAACCATGTAGTGTGTGGGTGTCAATTTAGTGGCACGCATAGGTGTACGACCTATTACTTGCTGCGTTATTGCCTTCATGCGGCATAAATAATGCACAGGGGAAATTTGATAAATTATTTCGAGTTATTTCGTTGTGTTGGTATCGAGTATTGAGCATGGGTTTGCTCCTTACCAAGCACAACTTGCAATACAAAATATATATAGTACCAACTACTCTAACTTTCATTGAGTTAGTTTGCTTTTTGTTTGCTGTAAAAGTAATATGTATTTACAATATATATATGATATTGAAGGGAAAACAACTTAATTTGTAATCAAATGAAAGAATTGTTTGTCTACCACAGACAGCTAAACAAGACAATAATACATACATGCACATGCACATATGACTTCAAACATGCACAGGTGTAGGACTGTTTACACACGGCGACTCGACTGCTGCAAATTGTTTGTATGAAGCACATTTTCAGCACTAACACAATTACCCAAAGGGCACATCAATATGCTAGCACATCCTGCCGTCTCGTCTTCGTTGTCATCGTTCTTAACTTGGTGCCACGTTTCGCTCTTTAAAGGGTGTTTCTTAAGAGTAATATAAGTTTTTCTACATATTCACAACCCAAAAGTTTCCATGGAGCTACCCGTTCAAGTAGTCCGATCTTTGCATATATGGAATATGTTTAGGGATTGATGTAAGATACGAAATATTTGACATTTCTAACCAATAGTCAGCCATTATTTCTTCCTGGTGGATAACTGAAAAAAGTGCCAAAAAACATATTTTTAACTCAAAAACGGTTCTTAAGAAAAAACGTTAACTTCTGTTTAACCGAGACTCTAATACCATTAGATAAAAGTGGGGGGGGGGGGTGGGGGTAGGTGAATTTGTATAGGGACTACTCCAAAAAGAGGACGGTATACACCGGTTAGTATATGTGTGTGAAGCGACCATCTATAAGAAGCCACCATATCGAGTTTCAAGTTAATATTGACTTATATGAAGTAGTTTTTCATAGAAATGAATAAAAGTATGCGGTGTGCTTGTAGGGGTCTACCTCAAAAAGTGGACGTGAAGCAC
The DNA here is from genome assembly GCA_035044765.1 of Leucophenga montana. Taxonomy (NCBI): domain Eukaryota; kingdom Metazoa; phylum Arthropoda; class Insecta; order Diptera; family Drosophilidae; genus Leucophenga; species Leucophenga montana. The sequence continues at coordinate 784,884 of JAWNNQ010001111.1, read as the reverse complement.
CTATTTGTATATATATGTGTGAAGCAGCAGTTCATAAGAAATCACATTGAATTCTAAGCTAATATTGACTTCAATAAAGATGTTTTTCATACAAAAACACAAAAGTAGGCGGTGGGTTTGCATTGGAATTATCCCAAAAAATGGGGAGGAGTAACACCTTTTGATGTATATGTGAAGCGTCCATCCACAAGAAGCCACCATACCAATTATTAAGTTAATATTTACTACAATAAAAAATATATTCATGGTGAAACTCATTTGTGGGCGGGTGGTTTGTATAGGCCTACCCCAAAAGTGGGTTTGGCGGGTCAATATTGATACTCTTTTTGCAATAAAAAAAGTCCAAATATCAATTTACAACTCGATATTATAAAAAATTAGTCGCCTAAAAATGTACAACAACATCCAGACGGAAAGATAAACGGACATTGCTAGATCGACTCGTCTCGTTGAGGTGACCAAGAGTATTTATACTTTATGGGGTCATCGTGCCTTATTTAATGCGTTACAGACTTTCAGAAAACTGATAATACCATTTCACGTTATGTGTGAATGGTATAAAAATAGTAGTAGTGGGAAGTACTTCATGTTGTTAGATTAATTTGCATTATTTGTATTTTTGATAAAGTAACAGTCGCACGGTGCCCAGTCAGACGAATATTATGAGTGCTTGATGCTAACAATGCTTTCATTGCCTTTTATGTCATTTTAAGCCAGTCCCCTACAGAAAATGACATCGAAAAGAAAATATTCCAAAAACTGATTGCGGCTTCTTGTAGATTTGTGGATCTTTGGAATGGTACAAAAAACCATTCGAGGGAGTTTGGGAGATAGTCGGAATCATTGGGCTCGGGTAACAGGTTATGCGCTCCTTACAAAGATCTTCGAAAATTGTGGCAGGAACATGGTATTTTATATAGCTACCTGATTTGTACATATTCTAGTGCCAACTATTCTTGATTGCAATGCCCATTCCAAAAACCCTTTGGAACATATATATCTCACAATGTCCTTCCCAGGAATGTTCAAGTTACATATATTTTCTACAACTAAAAACTACCGACTTGTAGAAAGATTTAATAAAAACTGTGGAGCTAGTTTCACACACACGTAGGCAGCTACGTTGATCGACGGATAGATGAATAGATTCTTAAAATAAGTATAAAAATGTAATTCTGAGAACAAATCTGTACTCAAGTGAAGTACAAAAGTCTGAAAATATAAATTAACTCCATTTTGATCAAATCGAATTTACTCTCTCAGCTGCTCCAACTTCTTCGCACTAACAGTTCATGGGAAAGCAATAGGTTGTGATTCGGCAACTTCATTTCTCGGGTGCCTGTTAGCCGAGGTAGTTGAGACGACTGCACTTTTTCTTCACCATTCGCATGTGTTTTGGTTCGTTACAATTTCTGCACCTAACATTTTTCATAAAACGTGTGGAAGTACAACAGAATTTTCTATAAATAGAAAAAAAAAAAATAAATAAAAAACAAACATTTTTTTATCCCTTTTGTACTCAAATCAATCCCATTTTTTTCTTAAAATCAAGCTCAGCAGAGCTTGAAGAGGGATGAATTTAAGAATTTCAGCCCCGTTCTTGAACCAAGAATATGTACTTGGCTTATGTAAATCCGTACTCACCATACTTTTGCTACCGCTATGGATCAATCTTGGAAATCAAACCAACACCCTTTAAATGCGCTTAGGCTGCTTGTGTTCGCCTTCCTTTCTACCTGCCATCCTTCTGGGTGCCAACATTGAAAAAAGGAAGCTCGAACGGAACGCATATGAATAGCAATATTTGTTGGCTTGTAATGGTTATTGTTTCGCTCGAGCATTGTTGACTGCTGTTGTAGTCATTTCTGTTGGGTTTGTTGTAATTGGCGCTTGTTTAGTAGTGGTCACCCTTGAATACTGTTTTATATAACCAGTGAATCCCTCCAGCCACTTGAATCAACATATAAACAATCACTGACACAACAAGCCAACAAGCGTAATAACCACTTCTGGTACAAACATTACTACCAGTACTAAAAACTAAAAACTATGAACGACCACGACAACTATTATATAATACTGAATACATATAGCTAAACTGAGTGGAAAGCAGAGACAATTTAATTAAAAATTTATGGGACTCCCACCGCATAAACAAACTGTTGCTGCTGACTTTGCACTGTTTAGATACTTTCGAATTTTTTACAGAGCACTAAGAGCAAATTTAGCTAATTTGCTGAGATTTTATACCGTCGGGAAGTGCCCATTTAGTTGGAGAGGCTTGACAGATGCCACAGTTTTTTGTTTTGTGTATTCAGTATTTAAAATTCTTACTTTAGACACCCTGTACTACTAAATTTGTATATAAATATATAGCTACCGCCTTCTCTTATTCTGCTTTTTAGCAGATTTGCTACTTGGCCAACAATACACTGTGGGCTTGAATTATTTGAATACAAAAGAAATATGAAAACTTTCACAATAAGTTTTTATTAAAGTTTTACGAAAAGCTGTAGTTCTAATATATACTTTTAAAGCATATGTATCCATAACATTATCTTGATGTTTTTATACTCTGTTCAAAAAATATTTTTGGAGGGTGTATTAAGCTTGTTGAACTGTCATATGTACAATATGTAACATAGTGAAGGAATCATAAAGTATATATGTATATATATTCGTATTTGTAGTACGGTTTGAACACTGATAAAACAAATGTAGTATTCCGTACATGAAGTAATCCGTAGCGATTGCAAAAGTATGGTTAGTACAGGCTTTATTAAGTACAGAATACTTGGTAAAAGAACGGTTTTTTCAATCCCGAAATTCTTAAATTTAGCGCTTTTAAAGCTCGAGCTTTATTGTATTTCAAAAATATTCTTACTTCCAGCAGAAACAGGATTGACTTTAATCAAAATGCTGATTTGATTAGCTCATGAAGAGAAATGCAGCGCATTTCTTTTTTTGACTAATATTTTAGCTTTAGGCACAAGTTTATAGAGTATCCGTATTGATATGACGGCACAAGTAAAACTCTTTTAGTTAAGGTAAAATCAGCTTGAAATTCGATATGGATGCTTTTTATGAACGACAGCTTCATACACACATACTAATGGACATGCCCCGCCCACTTTTTAGAGTAGCCCCCTCTACAAAGCTTCCAACCAATTTTATGTTCTACAATACGGTTTGATATTTCATGTGAAAGGTATTCGAATTTTGATTAAAACGAAGTATGCATCGTAGACCCCATAAAGTATGTATATTCTTGATCAGCACGACGAGACGAGTCGATCTAGCCGACATGTCTGTCTGTATGTTGTTGCGCATTTTTTGGGGACCAATTTTTTTGCTATCGAGTTGAAATTTTGCACATACACTTCTTTTTATTGCAGTTTAATAGAGTATCAAGATTGACGCGCCACGCCCAGTTCTTGGGGTAGGCCCTTATAAACCCACCGCCCACTTTTGACTTTTTGTATGAAAAACTTTTTTATTGTAGTCAATATAAACTTAATAATTGATATGGTAACTTTAAGTGGACGTATGCTTGACATATACATTACTGGGTGGGACCCGCCTACTGTTTCGAGTAGCCCCCAAACAAACCTAATGCCCACTTTTGAGTTTTTGTATGAAAACTTCTTTATTAAAGTCAATATTAGGTTGAAGTACAATGTGGTCAGCCGATTAACATGCAACATAGACTAATAGGCCTGTCCAGCCCACATTTTGGGGTAGCCCCCATAGAAACACACCGGCCAGTTTTGTGTTTTTTTATGAAAAATTCTTCATTTAAATCAATGTTAGCTTAAAATTTGATTTGGTGGATTTTAGTAGACAATCTCTTCATATACATATACAAGTGGGCGTGTTCCGCCCACTTGTTGAGGTAGTCCCATATAAACCCATAGCTCACTTTTATGCATTTGTATGGAAAGCGTCAATATCAACTTGAAATTCGATATGGTGGCATCTTATAGATGATCGCTTCATACAAATCTACTAGTGGATGTGTACCGCCCACTTTTGAGGTAACCTCTATTTAAACCCCCAGTTTTATGTTTTACAATACTATTTAAAATTTCGGTTCAACCGAAGTTAACGTTTTTTCTTGTTTTTATTGTATTTTTGACCTCAGATTTTTTTTGCTCCCAACTACTTATTTCAATTTCAGAACGTTCAGTCCAATTGTTTAGGCGACTATAAAGGTCACACAGACCAACATTGACTTTTATATATACCCCGTGGTCCAGTTTACGAATACGTATAAATTGTTCGCATTCGGTTTCGTTACAATAGTCCCTATTTCTTATAATGATTCTACTTCTTGCATAAATATTCAATTCTTACGTGCATTTTGGTATGTATCGTAAATAGCTAGAGACTTTAGAATAAATAAATATTGCTAATAATACCAATTTTCCACATTGCGAATTTTTCCATTTATGTTGCCTTTCGAGCCCACTGTGCTTTGGTCAGTCTCAAATATCGCTGACAGCCGCATACTTGTCGGGTAGCCGCACTTATTTGTACCTCTTCTTAAATTTTACTGCAAGCTTAAATTTTTGTATGCGTCCTTATTGTAGGAAGTAATTATCCTTATAAGCGCATATTGCGCCTTGTCTGCCTGTCTCCTGTTGCTGACAACTTGCTGCTGCGACTATGATTATATAAGTTTTAAGCTACACCAATCTCTCACGGTCCTTCCCCCGCGCTGTTCGCAGCATCGAAGTTTATAGCGCAACTTTTGTGGCAAAGAATAATTAAAATCTTCACTCAACATGCGCTTTCGGCAAACTGCTCATTCATTTCAATTAATTTGTAATTTTGATGCTTATTTTTATTCAAATGTAAATGTTTTGTTTTGCTCGGTTGTGTATACTCTGCTGTAGATGTGAGTTAATTATTTTCGCATTATATATTTGTGCAGATTTTTTTTAAAAATAATTCTGTAGCTGAAAGGGTTTTAGATCAGTTGGGTTGATTTGTGCTCATTTTGATTTAATGGAATTGCGAATGCAGCGTATTATGCTACTAAGTAACTCAAGTGATAGTTTATGCAATTTAATAGAATAAGGTTCTGTAAGTTCTCGAAATGCTCTTTTAAGTGCCTAGCAACGCGTGACGTATTTCTTATACTTGAGTCTATATGTAGAATCCTTTTGTTGTTGTCCTTTGTGCTTATATACTCGTTTGCAGTGCTTCCTAATTATAATCTCCCTGTATTACCCCTCAGTATATTGACTGTGTGTAAGCTGTGGCCCTGAGCACGGATAAAGTAGTCGAAGGACATAAGTGGATATAAGTTGGCAAGCTGTGTATAGGCAACAGGATTAGTTGTGAAGTGCAGCAATTTGTCGTTATGTACGATTCTTTTTACATACGACTACATTATAGTTTGAGTAGCTGTCAATTTAGTGTTCACATTTATTGGCTTATCTATGCGCGCACGTGTTATCTATTATCAGCACTTAATGATGCAAACTTATTGGGCAAAGTAATCGGAGTTATACTATATACATTATATCCATATGTAAATGTATGTGCGCGCCTGTGTGTATGCTATAAAAAAGTGAACTATTTGTCATTGTTAGTCGAGGAGCACAGTGATTCTAAAGGATGGCTCAAAAGTAATCACCCGATGTTCTTTTGCTGTAATTTTTTTTTATAATGAAAAACTTTGGTTCGCTGGAACCACATGTTCTCCAGTCCCAATTCATCCAATTGAGGAAGAAAAAACTCGATAATCAGGGCTCCGTAGCGCGTTCTCAAAGAAAAATGGACCGATGACTCCTCCAGCGTAAACAGCACACCACGCAGTAACTTTGAGCGGATGTAATGGCTCTTAGTGGGTGATACACGGATTTTCGGTGTCCCAGAAACGATTATTTTGTTTATTCACGTAACCGCTAAGTTGGAAATGAGCCTCATCGCTCATGATAATTCTCGATGAATAATCGACGAATTGTTGCGCAAAAAAATGGAAACAATTATTCCGCGTTCTTGCGGAGTAAACCGATTCATGGCTTGTCGATTTGTATTCTGCGTTTGTTTGTTTCCAATACTGTGATTACTTTTTGCCCCACCCTGTAGCTTTGTGTAAGCATGAGCAAAACTATTTTTATTTGTTTTTTTTTTCTTAGTATACGTTTATAAGTATATAATTACGCTTAAGTTAATGGTATTTCCTCGACATTTCTTCTGAGTAACCAAATATGTTTGTTCGCACAATATCGAGCCATAATTGTTAAAAGGCACAAATTTTGGTTTTTTTGTTTATAGAAATTGATAATAATGTTCCCTGTTCCCGTTCTCACAAAGGTTTTCGTTTTTACAACGAATCAAACCCAACTATTTTAAATAAGTCGTTCCGGTTTCCGAACGATTTGTTTTAGTTTTCAAACAGAAAGTTTCATTTCTAAAATGAAGCAAAATGAAAAAAAAAAAAAAAAAAACAAGAAAAAACGTTAACTTCGGTTGAACCGAAGCTCTAATACCATTCACACGAAACTTTAAATGGTATTGTAATACATAAAATTGGGGGTTTAAATAGGGGGTGGTACACGCTCACTAGTAGATGTGTATGAAGCGATGTAGAAGATGTGTAAGATGCCGCCATATCGAATTTCAAGTTGATATTGACGTTTTCCATACAAATGCATAAAAGTGAACTGTGGGTTTATATGGGACTACCTCAAAAAGTGGGCGGGACACTCACATTTGTATATGTATAGGAAGCGGTTGTCCATTAAAATCGACAAAATCAAATTGCAAGCTAATATTTATCTAAATGAAAGATTTTTTCATAAAAAACACAAAATTGCACGGTGGGTTTGTATGGGGGCTACCTCAAATAGTGGGCGGGTCACAAACAATTGTCTATGTATGTTTAGCGGCTGTCTCTTAAAAGCCACCATATCGCATTTCAAGCTAATATTGACTTTAATAAAAAAGTTTTTCTTACAAAAAGTCAAAAGTGAACCATAGGTGGGTTTGTATGGGGGCTACCTCAAATAGTGGGCGGGCCACAAACAATTGTCTATGTATGTTTAGCGGCTGTCTCTTAAAAGCCACCATATCGCATTTCAAGCTAATATTGACTTTAATAAAAAAGTTTTTCTTACAAAAAGTCAAAAGTGAACCATAGGTTTGTATGTGAGCTACCCCAAATAGTGGGCGGGCCACGCCCGTTAGTCTATGTATGTTAAGCGGCTGATCATAAAAAGGCACCACATTCCATTTCAACCTAAGATAGACTTTAATAAAGAAGTTTTATTACAAAAAGTCAAAAGTGGGCAGTAGGTTTGTATGAGAGCTACCCCAAATAGTGGGCGTGGCAGGTCAATATTGATACTCTATTAAACTACAATAAATATAAGTATATGTGCAAAATTTCAACTGGATAGCATAAAAATTGGTCCCCAAAAAATGCACAACAACATACAGATGGACAGACGGACTGACAGACGGACATGGCTAGGTCGATTCATCTCGTGGAGCTGATCAAGAATACATATACTTTATGGGGTCTACGATGGCTCCTTTAATGCGTTACAAATTTTCAGACAAACTGATAATAGCATTTCACACTGTGTGTGAATGGTATAATTAACAGCTGGTTGTGTTAAATAATGAAAGCAGAGTTGCCAGCTATGTACAATTGGTAAGCATTGTCACTATTTTACTTAATATAAATATCAATGCACACCTAAGATGTATTTTTAGTAAGAGAAAACAGTTTTGAGCATTAACATAAATTACAATACGCAATGTTAAAATGTGTTTTAACAGATTTTATTCATTATGTTTTATATACACACAGTCCTCCAAAATTTTACTTCAGCCGTTTTGCACAAAAGTAAATACCAGATAAGCTTTACCAAAGAAATCGATTTCACTGCTGAAATGGTTGGTCAGAAATTTACATATGTGTTAATTGCAAAAAAATTATTTATTATTAATATTTATGGTATTTAATATAACTTATGTAACAGTAAAACTCTTAACATATGACAGAATGATACTAAAATTTTTGCGAACCACAACTCGTACGAGGAAAAGGTAATTTACTTTTGAAACCACATGCTCAAAGCCAAGCCGAAAAATTTATTCGTTTTGCAAGCGCCGGAACAGCTCGTCAAACCGAATCCTAAATTCTTTAGGTTTCGGAAACCGGAACAGGGGGGATATATGCCCATACGCCACTTCTCCTGAAACAATCCTAAATCTAATGCGTTCATTCTAAGTTTCTTTAAATTTTTCATGACAGCAAACAGTTGCTTAGGTGAAAATTTCTTGCTTTGAATGTAGACTTACAAATAGTGCATCCCAGTATACATATTTCTTAAAAAAAAAAATGTTTAGCGCTTTTTGACGTCCTGTCGAAAGAAGTTAATTGTATTGTTATATTTATCTATTTATTTATTTTTGATTTCTTATTTATTTATTTTATTTTTGAGAAAAAATGCTGGTTTCAGTTATTTGCGATTATTGATCCTAAACCATTCCTATTGAGTCATTTGTGCGCAATAGAACCGTTTGGGCGCCACTTGAATGGTACACAATGATTTCCAACGCCCGAACTGATCCAGTCGGCAACAAATATACTTTCAAATTGTGACTTTAAAGTTTGGAAACAATAAATATACCTTACCAGAAACTGTTGAAGTGAATAGTGAACAAAATATCTTTGTAAGTTGCCGCTGGTATATAATAAACTCAAATAGGTACTGAGATTGTTCAGGTAGTAGTTATAAATGCAATTAAAAATAATATAATTAATAAATGAATAATTAAATCAAGGAAAATGGCCGGGTGCTAGCCGTTTAATTACTCTTCTAATATTCATATTTTTGTGTTTTTGTGCTATGTATATATAATTATTTGGGACAGGTTGCTTACGCTGGGATGAACTCGGATTTTTGAATAGCAATAAATTGTGGCACAATGTAGAAAATCCATTTATTTGCAATATTGTAGTTGTAGAACACAATTTTTGAGAAACAGCGGACAGAGCATTTAAACTTCATATTCCATATTATTACCGCATTAATATGCTTAAATTTAAGTTATTTAATAATATCAATTAAAAAAAAAAAAAAAATAGAACTCTGCTTATCAATACTATAAGAATTATGTAAAGAGTGCTTTTTAGCACGTCAAAAATTTATCGTTTATCGATTACACATATTTACAAACATATTTATTTTTTTTTTGCATTAATGATGGAAAATGACTTCAGGCATATGGCCGCCACTGGAATGGCTGACGAAATGTATCTTGAAGGATCAATTTTCCACCACATTTTCAATTATTTGGGGCCGTTTCTCACGAACACTTGATATTGACTTCCAAAACTGAAATCGACGTTGGCATGTCTGCAAGACCAACGATTTCAAGTATCCCCACAAAGAGTAGTCCAGCGGTGTCAGATCACAAAACCTTGCGGGCCAGGCAATGGATCCGATTCGGGAGATAGTCATCGAACTCTTCTTTCAATAAGTCGATGGTTGATCCGGAAATATGGTATGTGGCGCTACCCTGTTGAAACCAAAAGTTTGATAGACCATGTTCACGTACATTTGGAAATAAAAAATCGTTCAACGTGACTTGATATAGGGCGCCATTGACGGTGACTTTTGCATTTTTTTTTTTGTTTTTAGAGAAGTATGGTCCGATGTCACCGGCACATAAACCGCACAAAACCGTAAAATTTTTAGAGTGTGACTGTAGTTGATTGATTAACATTGGATTGTTCTACTAATAAATCCGACATTTTTGCTTATTGACAAAAACACTGAGGCAAAAGTGGACATTCGCTGAAAAAAATTTTGCGATAATAATATGGATCCAGAGTATTGACCTAAGATATACAAAATAATACATTTCTAACTTAATTAACTACAAAAACAAAAAAGTGCATACAAAAACTAATAAATGGAGGCAAATTTGCATGGGGTTGGCTTGTTCATTTAATACACTTTATCTGCAAAGATATATCGAAGTATACAAACTGTAAGTCTCTATCTTTTATAGTCTAAAAGATTTTGATGTTCAAAAAGATGGTTAGACATGGCTATATCGACTCTGCTTCCTATGATGCTCATATATATATATATATATATATATATATATATATATATATATATATATATATATATATATTTGTGGGATCTGCTACGTCTCCTTCTGCTTGTTGCACATATATTCACAAACTACTTTTACCCTATGGGTAATTACTAACTTACTGTACTTATGTGTGCAGGATATAACAGTTATACAAAAATTATGTTATATTGAGTGTTTTTGTACACAATTTTTACAAATAATGCCTTCATTATCGCCGATTGTCTAGGAATTGGGCTTCTTGGGAAACAAGCAATTGGAGACAGTAAATATGCGAAATATACATGATAACTTTATGAAGTTGTTGTATGTAAGACCACCTATCTACCACACCACATCTAAAAGTTTGAAATTTCTGCATTATTGTAATATCGACGGTCTACATTTCCCACAATTTATTGATAGCTGCAACTAAATGACGTATTTTCTTTCAAAACTGTAGTTTATTAAAACTAAAATTAAATGCTTTATTGAAAAGGATTAACAATTTGAACCGCCACTAAGCCACACTGTGCGACGTTGTCGCATTCTAATTTGTTTACGCACGTGGCACGTTTTAGGTGATAAAAAACCCATTTTCAAGTGTATTTTCATTGTTTGGCCAAAAGTCGTTGTACGTACATCTGTGCACTCACTCACTCATTGAAACGCATTTGGTAGATATATACGTGTATATACATTTTGTATCTGTTTGTTGCTATTCATTGGCTCGTAAACTTTCCCCCCTTTCACAGACTGTGAAATCATATTTTAATACATTTCTTGAGCTAAAAGTGCGCTCAGTGACAGATCAGAGTTTTCTCATGTATAACTTAAATGTCATTTCCATGAGTTTGTTTGTATACAATGTTCAACAATACAAAGAAACTGAATTTATACGGTGAAGTGGCTTCTACCACTTGCTGCTCCAGATACTTCCATCACTGCATATTTATCTGTAAGTATATATCCTGCTACACCTTCTACACAGATTTTGACTGCCGACATGTTTTGTACATTTCAACCGCAAATTTGTTTATTTCATTTTGATGTTTTTTAATATATTTATTTATGTTTGAGTGTGTGTTGCGCGCATATATACATAGTATGTATAAGATATATTTTATTGTTGAATTTATACAAAAGCAGAAGAAGGAGAAAATTATGCACGTCGTATACGTGATGTTTCACTTGTTTCTTTACGGTCGGTGAGTATACGCCACGTAAACCGCAATCAAAAGTTTCTTTCCGCTCGAAATTCACTAAGGCGTAAAAAAGCAAGGCTTTGTGAAAAGTTGTTGAAATTCTCGAATTTTAAACAATAACTCTTGTAGTATTTTTTTTTTTTATTTATGCCGACGCCCTTAGCGTTCCATTCCACTGTCTGATGGCCCCACCTTGCTCTTAACCTTTGTGAAAGTTTTGCAACTTCTGTTAAAACTTTTTAAATTTTTTTTGAAATTTTGTTTGCATTTTTAGCCTTGCATTTTTCGTCGTTCCACAGTAGCTCGTTTAACGAAAACTGGTGATAAAAGTTAAATTTGTGGTAGTTAGGTTATTTAAAAGTGTTATAGTTTTGGGATTACGGAATGTTTAAAACTAAGAAAACTGAGACATTTCAATTGGATAAATATTTCAATTTCAACAGTTTTAACAAATTTTCGTAAAACCATGCCAACAAATAAAACCATGCCAACAAATAGGCAAATCAGCCTTGTAGACACGGTGTGAACAAATCGTTGAACGTCTAATTGTGAATACATTGGAGACTGTTATACAACTAAATTATCCCAACGTCATATTGATTTCTAAGTAGCTAAGTCCACAGTTGATTTCTTACTGTCGGTATTGGATAATTAGCAGCGTAAGCGAAGGCAAAGAATCGCTTCAAATAGGGTATCGTGATAACGCTAGATATAAAGAATGCTTGTAACACATCCATCTGGAGTCGAATCCTTAATGCCCTTCACAGTTCTATGATTCCAAACTACCCATAAAGAATAAATAGAAACTATTTTTGAACAAAGACATTTACTTTATGGGACCTAAAATAGCATGAGGACGGAAGGAACTTTCGTTTGGAATATAAAGTATGACAGCATACTAAAGCAGTCCATGCCAAGTGAAGCTAATTGTTGTTACCAAGCATCTTAGAGAAATTTAAAACGTATGTAACAAATGCATAGGTGATACAATATTGGCCTTCTTGAGCTGACCTGGAACTGACAGCCAGCAGTTTTAATTAAACGTTGAAACGGAAGTCATCCAGTTTGGAAGCACGCAAATCACTTCAAAGAGAGCAATACTGCAATTAGGCATCTGAGTTACAGAGAGCAAAATAGGAGCATGTCAACAGTGTCGACTAATCTTACAAAGCGTTACAAGATCTGTAATTTTGGATGCAGCACATATCTGGGCGGAAGTTTCAAGTTTCATTCGATCGAAACGAATTGGGTACCGTTAGACGGGTTAATTAATCAGGTTTTTAACAACTTTGGTTTAAGTAAAATCATACTTCCAAAAAAAATGTACCGTTATCTATGTGAATTGCCCAATTTAAAAAAAAAATCAATGTTTGTCGTGTTCAGCGCATCCAAATCAGTCTAAAAAAATGTAACAGAAAAATTCTATTCTTTTAAAGTTGAAATATGAAAGTGTAATTAATTAATTAAAAAGCAATTAAATCTTGGCTTTATTGATATATGGGGAAAACTAATACTTAAATTTTACATATGACAATTGTTTATACCACGGTTTTAAAGCAAAAGTTATTGTAATTAACCAATCCAATCAAAATCAACCGATAAACTGTTGTTGAAATGATTTCGATCGAAACACTACCGAAATTGTGTCTCAGAACGCTAAAACAATCGAAATGGATCGAAATCGAAACTAATAACAACCCTGTAAACCACTGTACTTTTTTTTTTTTTTTGGGTCTATCCTACAATAATTTTGTAGCATACAAGAAAAATTTACTATTACCATATTGGTATTGATTTAATTAAAAATGCATACAATGGTATGGGAGTTGCTTAAATTTGCTTAGCATAGTAGATAGGAAAATAGTATTCTTTGGGTTTTTAAGACTCTACCACTTCCAACTTTATATCACTTACTTTATTCGTAGAGATTTTTGCAATCAAAAAAGTCAGAATGAGCCATTGTGTAGTTCAAAAAAAAAGGAATTCGATTTAACTTAGCGTTATTCACTTTTGATGAACCTATATTCTAAGTATTTGTAAAAAATGGTTCGCTTATATTTTACTGCTTCGTCATTTTCTTTTTTTGACAAAGTATTTTTTTTTTTTTTTTTTTTTGTACTCATTATAGAAACTGAGAAACACTGCCGTTTCTCGTTTTGTGCCACTCAACAGCTACGCTTTTCTTTTTGCCGTTAGTCTTTTGTTTTTTAGCAAACGATTTTCCTTGCAATTTGCGTTCTGTGTCCTTCTTGCGCCTAAATTTTAGCAGCGCATATTAGTCGCAGGAAAAATAAAATAAAAAAATGTTGGTAAAATTGCTACTAAATAGCGCAGCGGAGTGGAGCGGAGTGTAAAATAAAATAAAAAAATCATTTGCAACATGCAAAGTAGGCAAATAAGCCGCAAAAAGGAACAGTAAAACCAAACAAAATGAGCACAGCTAACGGTAAAAAGAAAAGCGACGAAGCGAACCGAACCAAAGTGAATCGTGCTTGAACAAGTTAACTAAACGTACTGTGTGAGAAAATGCTAACCATTCCATCCAAACAATCCTATATGTACATTGTCAGGCTGGCAGGACATGAGAGCACGAAAGCAAACACATACGCCTTGCATACTTTTGGGCGCCGCTAACGTTTAACCTGACGGATTGCAGCACGAAACGCTCGCCTAGCCACTAACTGACTGGTTGGCAAGAAGACCACCACACGAAATGAATATGGATTTGCGTTTAATTAAGACTGAGGTTGCTTATTTTTGGATTTTCATTCTTCGTGCGCTTGAGCCTACATAGAAAGCAACGAGAGACAATAATGCATGTTGCTTAGTTGGTTTTCTGTACCCTACATTTATTGTACAATCTATTAATACACTGTCATTAAGGCAAGTATCGGAGACCCCATAAAGTATATATATTCTTGATAAACTCGACGAGACGAATCGAACTAACCATGTCCGTTTGTTGGTCTGGCTGTCAACTATATGTGTAAATCAAAACAAGTTCTAAAACTTTAAGATATTTGTCCGTAATCTATTATGTGGACCTCTTATGTGCCTAGGCCGAATATATATTGATCACGACGTTTTAAAAGTAGTCCCTTTTTATCTATTACAGTTAATAATAACTTAATGTTGATATGATAGCTTCTTTTAGAAAAAACTTCACCATATAAGGGTATATCAATAAAACGGCAGTAAAAAGTGTAGCCCCAATAGAAACTCACTTCCCACTTTTTGATTTTTGTACAAAAACTTTTGGGTTCTATTGCACGGAATCTTAAATAAATAAATGGTACGACAAAATTAAATAATTTTGTTGTACCAAGTTGAATTTATTCCAATATACCCTACACATTTGACAGAATTATTATACAATTAGGGTATTCACAAGGTCTTGCAACAATAAAAAGTGCAAAACTAAAGTGGTGAAACTTATAAAGTGGTGCAATTTTGCACAATCAGCTGTTTGAGGCTTTGATTTGTTTCGAACTGGTATTGCATTTTTGTGAGGAACATGACACGAGAAAGCATTAAAAACAAATTATTAGAGTATAAAGTGAATAAAACTACTCAATAAAAATAATTAATTGAGGCTATGCGTACTGCAATGAATTCAATGCATACTCATATTTTTCATTTTGACTTTCAAATTTGAATTTATGCCGCCATCGACGAGAATTTGGTGTTACCACATGAAACATGCAAAATGCACCAAAAAATACCAAACTAGGCAATGTAACTGTCTAATTTTTCGTGATACTTTGCAGCACTGATTTTGCAACAATGCAAATGGTCGAGCAAAGTAGTGCAAGATTTTTTAGTGAAAATTGTGGCAGTTTTGCACTAATTTAATGTTACACGACCTTGTGAATACCGTAAAGGTAAATATATTTATACACTGGTCTGTGAATACGAAAATTTTCAACTTCAGATAAACTTGATAAACTTAAACAAGGATACACAAAATTAAAACCAAGCAGTATGTTTAAAGCTATCGACAACTCAGTAGTTATTATACCCTGCACCCAAACAAGGATATGCGTCGATGTAGCTATGTTTGTCTGTCCGTCCGCCAATTGACCGAATATGCACAGTATTCTAGGCCGCATAGTCGGAAAAATTTTGTTTTGTTTTCTCTTTTTATTTAATTTATTTATTTTAAATAGTTATTGTTTTTAATTGGAAAAAAATGTTTATTGTGATTTTCAAATGTCAAAGTCTGCATAGGTCCACATAAGCAAAAGTGCAATGTGTTTCGTAGTAATGGACACACGACTGCTCCATTATTACTTTTCCTTTTAAATAATTTTTGGCTTTTAATGTCCTGCTTAGTATAGATTCCTTCGAATCTTATGAATACATGTATCAAAAAGTATTCAAAGTGTCTTTATAACACCGTTCACGTTTCAAGTACGAGTGTAGTGAATTCAAGGATTAATTGAGAACAATGCCAATTTGCGGCTATTTACAAATATACTGAATGACGCAGTACTTATTTCTATTCTGTTCTGTGCGTTTAGTACTTCGATATGCTGACCTGACTGGATCTAGGCTAAAAATAGCGCATTGAGATACATTTACATATTACAGTGGAACATTTCTATAATGAACTTCAATATAATAAAATTCCCTTTATATTGCTTAACAACACTGCTTAATTTATTCTATTACACAGGGTGTCTCAAAAGAGAGTTCACATTTAAAAAATCGATAAAAAAAAGTAAGTAGTTTATTGAAAAAATGTTTATTACATATTAAAATACACACTTTGGGAATTTATTTCTTAAAAATGATATTGTCCAAATGTAAACCGTTGCTTTCACGTTCATTTAATCGAGCACTCAAATTTCCTATGACGGCTCGGCAGGTATTCTCCGTGATGGCTGCCATTTCGTGACGGATATTTTCTTTTAATTGTGCCAGGGAAGTCGGTTTGTTGCCGTAAACTTTAGATTTGACGTAACCCAACAGGAAAAAGTCCATAGGGGTTAAATCGGGACTTCATGGAGGCCAATTTATGTCACCTCTCCTGGAGATCAATTTGCCAGGAAAAATTGCATGAACTCGTAGTAGAGACCTGTTGAACGTGTGTGAAGTTGATAAAAATGCGGAACAATGATGATCTATGCACGTTTAAGGCAACAGCACGCTTCCGAATCGAAAGGTCCGGGTTGTCACGAACAGACTGGTAAATCTACGTTTTCGAACGTTCTCGAAGACCTTGAACGCCCGAATTTTGATTTTTCTAGCGTTGAAACTTCTTCAAACTTCTCGACCCATTTTGCAATGAGTCGAGGGCTTGGCGCATCATTTAGATGACGAACATGTCGAATACTGCAGAATTTTCTACGCGCTACAGTCGCTGAATTACAATTTTTGTAAAACTCACGTACGCACAACGCACAGTTCGCTCCCGAGAATCGCTCCATAGCGACTAAATTCCCAAAAGCTAGGCTACCAGTTGACATACCCCCCGCGCCCCGCGGAATAGTTGCGTTCATGCAATCAGCAAATCAAATGTGAACTTACTTTAGAGACACCCTGTACATACATTTTCATTTAATTTAATTATTTATGCATGGATATAGTTTTATACTTTGTATTAAAGGTAGGTTAGGTTAGAGGTAGTTACCCCATAAAGTATCAACATTCGAAATTGAATCGATATAGCTCTGTAGGCTGTTAGTATGAAACTTAAAGACTATGGGTATCGGAAGTAAAGACACTAAATTTAAATAGACTCTCTTTATACATACAAGGATGAAGTTTATGAAACATTTTTAGTGCAACTCCATAAGTTTTTTTTCTCAATTATTTGCATGTTCTGACAGATGCCCAGCCGCTACTACTGTACCCTATTGAGAACCTTGGAATAAAGCATAACTTTTTTAGAAGCGTAAAAGTAGGGCACAGTATGAATGGCTAAGAAAATTAACTAGTATTTTTCCAGCAGATATCTACGCAATTGAAAGATGTAGGAAATTCAATTTAATTTGGAGCTACATAAACCAAAAATTTGCGATATTCTCCGGCAGTAAGGCAGCTATTTGAGCACTAGGAAGACGCAAACAGCTAACTCTGTACTGAATAGCTGGTCACGTAGGTATAGCTGGAAACGAGGAGGCAATATCTTGGCCGACCACTTAAAATATGAAATAAAATATTTCAGCCGAAAACACAATACACGCTTTATTTTGCGCTTGCTTCAAATAAAGCTTTGATCGCAACTGATCTTCGACTTCATCGTCAACGCAAAAGCCGAGTAACTTTCAATTTTGCTAACGCGTCTAGAAATTGACACACTTCCCACAGATTGCATGCAATTCAACGTTTTTCCCTGGTTTTATTAAAGTGTTGTTCAGCAGACATCACTTCATATTTTTACTATATGTTTGTGCACTAAGAAGAAGACTTTGTTTACATTTGACACATGGTAGAATATGGTCCTGAATATAAGGTAGAGTATACTGGATATCTGCTCTCTTTTTTGTTCCTTTATTTTCAGTTGGGCGCTGAACTTTGTGGTGAGCGGTTGTTCACGCGGAATAATTTTTTCTGGTTGATTTTGAACCATTTTGCAATTTTCTATTCTTTAATGGCGAACAATACTCAAAAAAATATCTGTATCTCTCGACGTGTCTCTCTCTCTCTCTCTCTCTCTCTCTTTCGCACTCTAACGCTCTCTCAGCGGTAAAGGAACAGACAGGAGAGCGAATATGCTACCTTATATAATTCTACAATGACAGTAATCATGTGTTTTGTATATTATTTGTTTATCTTTTTCTTACAAGCTCAGGCGTGTGGGTTAGCAAAGCGTTCCACAAAGCACATGTGAAACAAAGCGTGTATTTTGTTCTCAGCTTTAGGTGCGCGTAAAATGTATTGGTTCTACCAAAATAAACGTTTTCGCTGGATATTTTTTTTTTTGAGTTAAAAAGCTGTTGGTTGTAGGAATGAGTACAATTTTTGCTAGTTTCACAACTTCTAAATTATGTATATAACTTAAAGTCAGCATATTTAAATTGAACATATTTAGAGCAATATTGATTGGCCGATTATCCACTTTTCTTTAATATTGTATAAAATACTTTATCGAAATATACAGGATTTTATAAAGTCGATACAATCCATTACCCATACTCAATTTTCTGACTGCTATTGGTCGCGTGTATTAACGTTGGCCTCGTTCGTTTACTTTTCCAAGAAAGATTTACATAAATGCTGAAATGTATAATAAAACAGTAGTATATTATCTTCAAAGTCGAAGCAGATAAACTGGTGGCGATAAATACGTTTGCTTTAAACAGATTGAAGCTTTCTGCAATAATCCTAATGTAAAAACACGCACGCTCAGATACATTTTTCGAATGGTGTAGTAGCGGCATATTGATCTATGAGTTCACTTGTAATGCTATCGTAGTCAATTGCTAATAGGCGTTTAAAAGCCAAGTTATTGAATTGAGAGCCTTCTAATATATTACTTCTAATATATTCTTCTAGTGCGTGACTAGTTTTGTCTGTATGTCTGTCTGTTTTTCCGTCTGTCCTGTTGTCTGTCAGCCTGGGTGTCTGTCTGGGTGTGCATGCGTGTTGGTTTTTTCTTTCTTTTTAGCGGACTTTATTTATTCAAATAACATTTTAAAAATTTATTTCGACGTGCATATTTCATGAGGGCCACGTGCTGCAGAAACCACAGTCAGGCGAGTCGCATATATGCTTAATATTGATTGGGTCAGATAGACAGACAGATAGACAGACAGTCAAGCAGTTGGAAAGTCAAATGGACAGTATATGCAGGTCATCAAATCGTCGTCACGTGAAAAGTTTTCTTTGTGGCATTTTCCGCATGTATCTCATGTTTATACACACATTTGTTCATTGTCATGGACGAATTCACTTCACTGTACACTACGTGTGTGTGTGTACTGCAATTAATTATAGTGAATATAGCACCACATTTGACGCTTATTCGTTCGCTAATTTGCAAACTACAGCGTGCCATACACACTCTATTTAAATAGCTACTTACCATTTAACATGTTTGTAAGCCTGTGACAAATTCATTGCTCTGTCTGTCGTCGTATGCGGCTTTAACTTCAGAAACACATACAGAACGACTGACAGAACAGACGCCTGCTGTGCTTGCTTTGTTGTATCGCGTTTTTCCTTATAGTCCTTGTACGCCTTATACTCGGTTGGGCAAATCCTTTTGTCTGCTTGTTAAACGCGTATAGCGCTTAATCTTGCTTTTGGCCTAACTTGCTCGGCTTAGTTGTAGTATACTTCTTGTGGTTATTATATGCATATCTCTCACTCACACAGATACGCGCACACACACATATACAGTGGCACATTTAATGCCAAACACACATGGCGTATAAGTAATTTTTATGCGTCACTGAATTAAACTTCCGCGCTTTTTCTCAGCCACTTTTTGACAAATTATATTACGTTGAACTGATGCGTTTTGTTATACTGATTGTTGTTTTTGTTGCTGTTGTTACTTGTATGATATTACAGCTGTATCTTTTTACACGCTTATTTGTATCTTGTATCTTATGCAAGTATCTTCTGCGCTACTTGTTAGACAGTTATGCTTATTTTTTATAGCATACTTTTTGCATGCTGATAAATTGCTCTTTTGTTGGTAATATTGCACAAATATGATGTGATTTTATATAAATATTTAATATTTCCATTTCATTTTACATTCTGTGCATGCACTTCATTGGGGAATACGTTTCACTTTCCATTTTTCTGTGCTTTTCGTTTTAGTGACACCTTTAAAAAATTATACAAAAAAAAAAAAAAAAGATTTTAGAAGATATATGTAGGTATTCTCTATTGGTCATTTATTGATTCGAGTTTAATATTAAAACTGTCAAAACTTGAATTTTTAAAGGTACGAAGTCGCTACAAAATATACAAAATACTATTGAAAAATATTAAAAATGCATAAGCCTGCTGTAAAAATTGAGAATAGAACTATAGAATATTTTTGTACTTGAAATTAATTACCGATAGCAGCTGATGTAAAAAAACAAGTAAGAGCTATCGGGCTACGTTATACCCTACACAACTATATGGAGCATGTTGAAGTAAAAGGAAGACTGTCTGGTTTAAATCGGAAGGTCATACTCGTATCTTTAATATTTGTAGTTATTGTATGGGTTAGAAGAAAAATCTTATTTTGCTCAACTTATTCTAGTACATCATAATCCAGAGAGGTTATACCCACGATGTTTGTATCTCCTATTCGGATAGTTCCTGAGAAACTTTTACAAATGTAGGAAGAGACGGACGTACATGACACGTTTCAACAAGCTGTTCACAAAGCAGTCTACCTGACTATCTCTTTAATTAAGTATTGGTCATTTTGATTCATTTTATTTCATTGGTTATGTTGATTTTCGAAGACTTAGTGAAGTACTTTGATGTGTCTTTGTCTGCAATCATTGGCATAAACCAGTTTCATTGATATAAGGCTATATGTAGTACACAAAAACTAAGCAGCTTTTGTTTTCAGACTTTTCTAGAAATTATCAGGTTTGGCGGAAAAATAAGACATTTCTTATGTCATTAAACATACCCTGATTGGCTCTGAGATTTTGGTGTTCATATAGTCGGCCAGATGGACAGGCAGATAGACAGATAGACATTACTCCACAGTTACGAATTTGTATGCTGATCAAGTTATAAAAAATTAAGCATGGCTAACTGTATCAATATATTAGTATGCGTATTTGTGTATCTCTTTTTAGCAGACAAAACATTCGCAATATCACTTGCGAGAGTTATAAGAAACTTTTGACGGATGAAACAGACCTGAAAACGGAAGGAAAATGATTCACCAGTTTCTGTTATGTTCCTACATATCCGTATTCATAGTACATAGTACATTTTATCACGATAACCCTTTATTACTAATCAATTGTTACAAAAAAAACCAGGTAATCTAAGCCTCTGAAGACATGTTTAAAATTTTAAAAATTACCATTTCATGCGAAATGGTATTATCAGAGTGTCTGAAAGTTTGTAACGCAATAATGGAGGCATCGCATATGTATATATTCTTGATCAGCTTGACGAGACGAGTCGATCTAGCCATGTCCGTCTGTCTTTCCGTCTGTCCGGCTGTATGTTGTTGCGCATTTCTTCACTTTTCTTCACTTTTCACTTTTTGTAAGAAAAACTTTCTTATTGTAGTCAATATCCAATTATTTGGATGCTAAAAAGATTGTGTTTCCGAATGGAATTTTCCATGACGTCACATTTTCGAGAAAATAGTGGTTGAAACCCCTAAAAACAGCGTTTTGGCAATTTTTTGAAAAATCGTGGAGCAAATTTCCTGACTATCACTTCGCGATTATCAGAAATTAAACGAGCCCTTTCAAATAAGCCCTATGCCAATTTAATCGTATGCGCCCTTAGAGCGGAGGTGTGTTTTCGTCTAAGGGTGGAGGAAAATATGAAAACAGAAAAGTATTTATTAAAATTTGATTGTAATCGCTTAAAACTTGTTACTTAGGGGTTTTGACGGTCGCTGATTACGAATATGCAATTACATTTCAAAAATTCCAAATGGCGGATCCAATATGGCGGTCCACTTTTTTAAAATTAAAAACGTTGTTTTTAGGGGTTGCAACCCCTATTTTCTCGAAAACGTGACGTTATGAAGTTACGTGATGGATTTGAACCCAGATTCGTGTTCAGCACGAAAAATCCATTTGGAAACAATAGGTCACATCTTATTCGCAAAACTCATGTAGGCCAGTGTAATTGATATAGTAGCTTCTAATGAACCTGCCCTGACTTTTTGGGGCTACCGCCATACAAATCTACTTCCCACTTTTGTCTTTTTCTATGAAAAACTTCTTTATTGAAGTCAATATTACGTTTAAATGCGATGTGCGGATTTTTGTAGACAGCCGCCTAACTCCCGCCCACTTTTTGGAGTAGCCCCCATATAAGTCCACCACCCACTTTTGTATTTTTTATGGAGACATTTTTATTTAGATCAATATTAGCTTGAATTTCGATTTGGTGGATTTTTATTGGCCAACCGCTTTATACGAGTATACATTTACAAATGACCGTGTCCCGCCCACTTATTGAGGTAGTCCCATACAAACCCACAGCTCACTTTTATGCATTTGTATTAAAAAAGTTCAATATCAACTTGAAATTCGATATGGTGGTATTTTATAGATGGTCGCTTCATACACATCTGCTAATGGGCATGAACCGCCAACATTTTCCACTTCTGTAAGTTTTAAAAACATTGTGTGGAAAATGTTTTAATTTCTTTAAAGAAGCGTCCAAAAAGTGAATTTTGAATATATTAAAACCTCTTCGCCGGCTGCTAAACTATAAACTCAAATTCGATTAGACTTCACATCTAAGTTGATTGGTAAATTCTAAGAAAGGTAGCTTACATTCGGCATATTTTTTTAGTGTTTATTTGTAGCACATCAAATCTAACATCTAAATCTAAAATCTATAATCGAAACATTATTCAGGAATAAAAAAAAAAAAAATGTCCAAGATTTCGGGTTAACTTGCGTCCAGGCAAATTTTTAAACTGAGTAAACAAAAATTAAAGTGGTTACGAATTTATATAATTTAAAAGAAAAGGTACAGTCAGATTGGGCTGCAATACCTTCTTTTTTTTGCGCTACGCACTTTGAAGAAAAAAAGCCGCTGATTACTTTTGGGTGTTATCAAAGTTTAATTACTCCTCGCACTTGCATTTAGTTGGTCTCAAATTTTCATAGAATATATTATATCTATTTATATAAAATCAGCTATTGTTATTTACATTTAATGTCAAGCTTAATTGGATTCGCCTTTTACATTTTGTATACACATATACAGGACTTCTTTGAAAACAATTATTATTTAAAAAATTAATTGCTTAAATTAAATATTTTCAATATAATAAAATTAATTGCATTATTATTTTTATTTTTTACTAGTGAAATTATTCTTGTTATAAAATGTTTTAATAACATCTCTCAATGATTGTGAGAATAGGCAGCATACTTGTATGTATACACCAGATAGACTGACGGATGAACAGATAGACAGACGGACAAACGCACAGACAGACAGATATTTCTATATTGACTCGTCTGATCGAGCTGATCAAAAATATATATACTTTATGGGGTCTACAACGGCTCTTTCAATGCTTTACAGACTTTTAAACAAACGAATTTTATTCTTGAAATTAAATCCGAGCAGCAAATGAATGATTCATTTTGAACGAATCTGTGAATTCGGGCATTGAATTAATAAATACTGAGTTCATTCATTTGACCAATAAAGCGATATTATTCGTTTCTTAAATTCATTTGTAACTCCTTATTTGTTTTAAAATATGTCGGTGATTTATGATTTTTCCAGAGACATTGAATTGAACGACCCAACCAATCAGCAAGGGACTTCAAAACCTACCAAGTGAGAATTAGCTGCAATCGAAGCAACCACAGAATTAGATATTACTTGTGAATGGTACAAAACACCGATGCAGTTTTAGCAGTTTCGAAAATATTTTACTATTGTATAAAAATGGTTTGAATGCATACAGCTGTGTCAAAATTGTTATAAGCTTTTGAGTACAGCTATGTTTTGATATAACGAGAGAGGATTCCAATAATAGGGAATATATTTTATTGAAAATCGGCAGTCCTAAATCAACAGAGCCAATCGTTTTAATTTTGGGCTCACTGCTCAAATATCCGGTGGCGAGGAGAACTCACTCCATATTTGTTTCCATAAATCGCTTACGTTTCTCGTAAGTAAAAATTGAAGGACTTGTGTCTTAAACTCGAGATTGCAAGGTTTCTCGATCAAGACTGTAACTATTTGGCAGAATATATTGAATTGGTGCATCCGACAGCAGATGCCATTGATTTCTAGCAACGAAAAGAAAGCAGTACAAACAAACAAACAAACAATAAAAAACGTTAAGTTCGGTGAAAACGATGCTATAATGCTCTTTATACTTTTTCATATATGTATTTAGCATGATTTTCATATTTTTGGCGGTTGCCGATGGTATAAAAGGTTTGTTGCGCATTAAATAATGATAAAGAATATATTTAAAAAAAAGAAATTTAAATAAATCTTGGGTCAAGCGGATGTTAAACCCAGGTCGTCTCGAATGTTAGGAATGCACGCTAGACAGTTGAGCTAACGATTTCAAAACAATTGGTTTACTTCAATACAACAAAATAAATACAAATTGTTTTTGTATGGCAGCTCTGTGTCATTTTGATATTTGTCTTACTTGTGGTTATAAAAAGTCTCCATACAAACATTCGAAGCAATATTTCAAAGGTTGACGGTGCAGACATGCTGATGCACGGACATCACTAGGTTGACTAGTCTTATCATGCTGATCACGAATCTATTTATTTTTTGGGTTAGCCATATTTGCTTCAAGGTGTTACAAACTAATTGACAAAATTATAATAAAGACTGCAAATACTTAAATTGCTGAAAGTGAAAATGAAAACTTAATCTTGTGTAGGGTATAATAGAGTCAAGCATCTCGACTTTAGCGCTTACTTGTTTCATATAGCTACTATATTTGAATATAAATCTCAATTTAAACAGCATCTTTACTCGGCTTTTTAGTCTGGCGAATTCGGTTTTTTATTTATTTTGTATTTTAAAATTTATTTTGTTGTTTTTTTTCTTAAATGTTATGCACAATTTGTATGTTTATTTTTGTTGTTGTTCGGTACACTCGTGGCCACTGTACTAAAGAAACACACCCATTTTCTATGTCCCAGTTGTGCTTACTTTGCGTACATTTTTGTACACTAACCTTAAAACTATCGTCTTCCATGTGTCTGTGTGTACATGTGTGGCTGTGTGTGTGCCTTGCCTGTAACTCTCTAGTGTCCTATTATGAGCATTAATGTGCTTTCTGTGTTAGCCTAAAACTATGCAGCACGATTTTTTAATTTTAATTTTTCAAACATATACAGCAACACACACACACACAAACACACACACACACACACACCCATACACATGCAGCGTTTTCATGTCAATCTGGAACGCTTGTTTGTAGACTGCGCTTCGACATGCTTTTTTAATTTGTACGAAGTATATAGCTTCTGATCAAAAAGTACCAAGAAATTCTCAATAAAACGAAAACGATTTAATTATTCTTTTATATTTATTTTGTCCCCTTCAAAGTGGATGAAATTCCAACGCTTCTTCTAATCTTCCACACATAATTCATAGGCCGATTTTTGGAATATCATTCAGAGTTCTCGCGAATTTTAATTTTTCTACCCAATCGGGTCAAAATGTTTGAAACGGAATAACATTTACGTTGTTTTAGGTCAAATAGTCGCGTACAAAATGACAATATCTGCACAAAAATGTGTCAATCTTGGCACAAATCGCTTTAAAATATGTTTTATTGCAAGCTGACCTCAATGCGGTGCACAGCTGGTGTCAAAGTAACTGCTTTGCCTTGAACTGCGCTAAGTATAAAGTAATGTCATTTTGTAGTTGAAATCCTTGAATTAGCCTAATACTTTCAAAATTCTAAAGCGTGTTTTACAGTTTAACGATTTAGTTGTTCTCTCCGGCACATAACTTTCTTTTAGTGCTTACATCCTACTAATATTGTAAATTAGAAAATTTTTATGGATGTGTGGATGTGTGGATCTTTGTTACTCTTTCACGCAAAAACTAATGAATGCATTTTAATGAAACTTTACAATAATATAGCTCATATATCAGAATAAGAGGTAGGCTATAATTTATGAAGATATTGGTTAATTTTAAGCTTTTTTGTAGTTAGCTACACTTACAACAAATTAGTTCATTTTTTTTAATTTATTAATAAATTATTTAAATATAAATAGTAGGCATTTGATTATTTGTTAAGGGAAAAAAAATTAAATTATTAAATTTGATTGTTTATTCCTCAAGTTTTTCCAAATCTGCCACATAATATTCAAGATGAAAATTGGTTGTATGAAAGAACCATACTGGTACCAAAAAATGATATTGTTACGAAAATAAATAAAAAAATCTAACGAATTAATTAGCGAAATATCAGTGCATAACTCCATCGACACAGTCATCTCATCCGATGACACTATGAGCTATCCCGTGGAGTTCCTAAACTCTTTGGATTTATCCGGGGTACAATCCCATATGTTAGAATTAAAGGTAGGTGTACCCGTTTTGTTAATGCGCAACTTGAACGCGACCAGATTATGCAACGGTACACGGTTACGAGTCACCGAACTAGAAAGGAATATTGTGAAGACCACAATCTTAACTGGCGAAGCAAAGGGAGACAATGTGCTTATACCACGCATTCCAATCATACCTAATAACTTACCATTTAATTTTAAGCGCCTGCAGTTCCCATTAAAAGTTGCATTTTCAATGACTGTCAACAAATCACAGGGTCGGACCTTATAGGTAGCAGGAATACATTTGTTTTTCCCACGGTCAGCTCTACGTAGCTTTGCTGAATATCTGGCATCACAACGGACTGCTGAGACATCAGAACAAGCCCATACTCGGCGTCAACAGAACGCTCAATATATTACATCCCAACGAGCAGAATCTCGCAGACGCGCTGTTGCTGAAAGGGCACAACAACGACGTCAAATATTCACAAGACCAGCGACGCGGGCCGGGACAGATAGTAAACTATATATATATATTGTACAAAGCTTAGGATTTATTAAACGATGGTGTAAAAAGTTTAATGATTCTTACATTGCCAAGCTATTTTTGGTACGTCTTATTCGTGAATATGCTTCTTGTGTTTGGAGTAACTTGCGTAACTTAGGCTGGAAAAGTAATTTTAATTTAACACCTCACATTCACCGTTTAAACTTAATTAGAGTTCTCCTATTGGTCGAAATTTGACCTTTCGTCTTAAAAGTACCCAAATAATAAGAACAATAATCTGAACAACCAAAAATTTCGAAGAGACAGCAGTGAAGGCATTACTGGATGAAGATCCGAGTCAAATGTAAGAGAAGCTTGCAGAATCATTGGGAGTGACTCAATAAGCGGTTTCTGTACTATTGAAATCCACGGGAATAGTTCAAAAGTAAGGGAATTGGGTGTCTTATGAACTGAAACCGAGAGACGTTGAAAGGCGATTTATCACTTGCGAGCAGCTGATTCAAAGGCAACAAAGATATGGTTTGTTACATTAAATTGTGACTGGGAATGATAAATGAATACTTCGTTCTGCCCGGATCGTCGTTGATGTTGAGGATGATGGCTCAACATCAACACTAAAGCCGAATATTTATGGTTCGAAGGTCAGGTTGTGTATCTAGTGGGACCAAAAGTGTGTTGTGTGCTATGAGCTGCCACAATCTGGCGATTACCTTACGGACGATCGGTATAACCTACAATTGATTCGTTTGAAACATGAAATAAAAGAAAACCGGCCGGAATACGAGCAAAGAAATGAAAGTTTTTCTTCTGCATGACAACGCTCTCATGTCGCAAAAGTTGTGAAAAAAATATTTGGATTTGAAATATTTGGAGTGGATATTTACGGACATTTCTTCTTCTGATTACTGTTTGTTCCGACGGATGCAACACGATTTGTCACTTCATTTCTTTTGCAGATATCGAATATTGGCCTCCAACTTTGATCGTTTCTAAAGATATAAAATTCAAAAATTACCTGGGATGTGTGAACAAGTAGTAACCATCGAATAATTTATGCATTCATTTTGTTCTGAAATAAATACATTTTTAACCACAACCACAAAAAAACGGACCTTAATCCCAATAGCGTTTTATCTGCGCTTTATCTGTCAAGATGCTTAGAGTCTTTATATTCAATCGATATAAAAAAAATATAGATTGTGCTTTACAACTCTTCACAACCTTTCCAACAATAAAATAATCAAGCGAATATCTTTTGTTTAGCTGGGTTAAAATGTGTGTTAACTTTATTCATTTTCCTATTTATATATGGTTTAATCTTCCCACTTTGGAAAAACGTAGAATAATGTTGGCGGTGTTTAAGTATACAGAATATTACTTCAGTTGGTACTACACCTACACCAATTTTTCGATTCCTCTCAGATGCAGTAGAAATTACTCTTTGTTTTACTTAAATAAGTACACAACGATACCTTCCGAAATCTTTTTTCTATAAGTAACATAAGGTTTATGGTTTAAATACCATCTCTCCAGTTCTCTCCTTCATTTCTATACGTAAAGTAATTTTATATTTATTATTATTGAACAGCCATATCATTTATATATTTAGTTGCAAAAAACTCTAAATAAATAAATTCATCTCATGCCAAAAATATCATGCATAATGCTCTGTATCGATCCAAAGAAGACACCAATGCCGTCTGCTATCTCCCTGATGATTTTCAAGCATTCATTTTATTTTATTTGTTGGGCGTTTTGGTCAGTCGAAGAGGTGAGTAGACGAGGCAAATCATCAACCACACTGCGCTCCGATTTTAACTTTTTCTAACACTCGCATGCCTGGTTTCCTTTAAAAGACATTTTCTTGGTAACACTCAAATTTAAACAAACTTTGCACCAAACACTAACTTCTTTACCAAGTTACTTCGCATGATTCATCTGACAGAATGTCTGACAATTTTACCAAAATGTACATCAACAGAAGTTCTATCAACCATGAGCAAAGATTTATTTCTCAATATCTTAAGCGAGATTCGTTTAAATGCGATATTCTGGGTATTCTTTGATCAGAAGGTATTTGTTTAAATATGTTAGTATGTGCAACGTAATCCGGTAATTGTAATTGCAATTCGCAGTAAACTATTTTACTACATTACCGTGTAATACCCACAACATGCTACTATGTGCGATACGAGCAGTTATATCTACATATGTATATGTATCTAGCCTTATGTAGTTCAACTCATTTAATATGCTTTATGACGTCATTCGCTATTTGAATGCAACTGAATTGTTACGCTCATAGTAAGAATTTTGCGCACTTAAGCCACTTAATTCGAGCTGTCTCTACACGGACACTAAAGTTCTTTGTTTTGTTGTTTTTTGTTTGTGTTGTTTTTTTTTTGACCTAGAGTTATGCTATCTGTGTGTGTGCTTATTTATTCATTATTGTATAGTACGATTCAACAAAAAGAATTGTATTTTTATACTCAGTCTTATGTTTTCATATTCTTTTCATTTTATTTATTTACTTATTTATTTTTTCTTATTGTTGAGAGTTATGCTTTTTGTTTGGTCAGTGTCCTTGAATTCTTGAAGTCTTTTTTTCTCAAGACAAGGTTTCTGCTCGTAATGCATATGGAGACATAGTATATATAAACATACTTATATACCTGTACAAATTTCTACTGAATATTTTATGCTCACTTAAGCGTGTTACAAACAACTTTTTAGTAGGAGAATGCATTAAGGACTGCTTTAGTTTTGCAATTAGAATTAATATCTTTCTTTTTTATGTAGTTTTATTTTTTTATATTGACTATTTATTTAATTTTTTTTAACCACTTCACAAACTAGAATTAATTGCAATTAAAATTTTCACGAAAATCAAACAAGAAAATCCAGCACAAAAAATTCTAAAATTATCCACGATATCCGTTTCCGTTAAAATGGTCAAAAACTTCAATAAACGCTTCGGTTTGATTTGGTTTCTAGTTTTATTTTAAACGTACTTCTTATGTTACGTATATGCGAGTTTTCTTATTGGTTTTAATTTCTTTTGCTTACTGTTCCGTCTTTTTTTTTCTACCACTCCGTGTTGTTCTTTTTTTTTTTTTTAAGTTGGAGTCACCAGCAACTTCACGTCGTCTCGCGCACTATTCCCGCGCTCTTTAATTGTCTGACCGTTGGTTTGAGTCTATTCTATTTGAATAAGCGGCGTAGAATTATCCGTAGCTTAAGACGTCCGTAAACGCGGAGCTGGTAAAACAAACTGTTGTCGCTGTCCAAGAACAGCACGGCACAGTGTCAAACAGGCACGAAGTTTTAACTCTCTCAGCGGCGTTGTTGTCGTCGTCGGCAGGACACTGTTGCTTTTTCATCGACCGTTTGTATAAACGAAAGCTTCACAGTTGCACTTTGCTTACGGCAGGTTAGGGACGGAACTTATACTCTTACGCTCTAGCTCTCCTGTAAAGCTTTAGCTCTCAGTTTCGCGCAGCACGTGCAACAAAATTTTAGAAAAGTTATAAAAGAAATAGTTGTGAATTTTCCAACAATAAATCTCGAAATGTAAAATTTACAGCAACAATAACTTGGTATTGTGGGTGTGCAGTACAGTGTGTTGGCGTGGGTGTGTGTGTGTGTGTGTGTGTGTGTGTGAAGCTGCAAGCGTAACAAGTGGAAAACGTTGTAAAGCTTTCACATTTTGCATGCACATTATGACCAATCAAGCGTATAGAAAACAATGTGGAACACCGCACAGTATACTATACTAGAGGGCTAATAAAAGTTCAGTGATACCACAAGTGCATTTTAAAAAACGGGAATAGTATAGCACTTGGGATGGTAGTTGAAGTTCATATGATAATTACAATATTTTACAAATTCAAATTATATTCAATAAGGCATGACTGCCGAAGCCTTTTTAGCCAGACTATCCAAACTTTTGTACCGAGAATCTTCTTCTGACTCTGAAGATGCATGTAAGCAGTGGAGATATAAGGCTGCCAAAAAGATCATTTGCTACACCAGATCTTTAACGTAGTCTTAGTATGACGAGAAGTGTCGCCAAGCTACTGCAAAGAAAGAAATCGTCTAAAGAAGAACTCTGCCGTCGGGAGCAATGAGAACAGTTAGAGAGCGATATCGTGTTAAACGGAGAGAGGAAAACGCCTTTTTATACGCAAACAAAGAAACAAGAAAGGCATGAACTTGAGGATGTTAAGTTGTTTTGTGGTAGAAATGAAATTGGAAAATTTTACCAACAGGTCAAGCGTCTGACCGAATGTTCTAAGCCTAGAGTTTCTCTCTGTAAGAATGAAAATGGTAAACTGATTACAGAAGTACATGATATTGTGCAAAATTCACTTCTCTAACCATCTTGTAGGCGCAAAATGCAACGAATAGAGAGAGAAGTATTTCTAGAACCACTAGTTGATGATGGTTCTCTTGTAGAGCCATCACACTATAACTATGTCAACTTAGTACTTAAAAAGCATAAAACTTGACAGCTGCGTTACTCAATACCGATGGCGAAGTGTTAGTAAATCGTATGCACCAACTCTTATGCAGTATATGGTCTGATGATGGGAATCTTAGTGTTATCTGTCCGCTTCAAGAAAGGAAATTCCTCTGTATGCGCGATTTGTTACTAAATTTTTGTAATTGATTAAGTTATCGTTTAATAATGCGAAACTTAGGATATTTGAATTGTTTGTTGTTGAAAAAAAGGTACTCCACTAAGAAAATTGTATGAAATTCGTTAAAAAAATTGCAACAAATTTGAACTTTCACCAGCTGTAACTCAGTCATTATTCATTCGATCGAATATCGCTCATTTTGCGTCTGTACGCGTTCAGTCTGGACGCCGGCTTAAGTAAAATCATTCATCGAAAAACAGATATATGTCCTTATCTAGATGAATGATCCAAACGAAGATTAAATCATTATTTTTTTCATACAAAAACTCATAAATGATGGGAATGATAGGTTGGCTTGTAGGTAACTACCCCTTATAATGGGGTGGGCAAGTTCATTTAATATACTTTATGTAAAGAAGGAATTAGAAATTATATATATCCAAAGTTAAAGAGTATATTTCCTATAGGCTCCAAGATCTCGTTATTCAAACACTAAAGCAGACATACGGATGGACAGGCAGACAGACATGTCTATATCGACTCGACTTTTGATGTTTATCGAGAATATATAGTAATTTTCTGGTGGCGCCATCTTTTATCCCTTCTTGATAAAAAAAATTCATGTTATTTGGTCTACTAGGAATGTTTCGAATAACATATTTATCGTCTATTAAAATTAAAAATTTAAAAACAAAAAGCAGAAACCAACCACATATATAAAAAGCTTTTTATGACTATGTTTCTATATCAAGCCAAATTACTTGAACTTTTATTAGCCCCCCCCCCCCACATATACTACTGCATAACGATTCTGAAAATCATATTGCCTATTTCTAGACGTCTTATGGGATGTTATATGAGCCCATTGTACTCTTAGTTCTATGCAGATTAGCTAACTTTATAACCACCGCAAGCACATCTAAGCCATTGCGGAATAAAAAAAGATTTGATACTCGTTTTCAATTGAAAAAACTTTCAATCGATAAATCAGCAAAGTGAAACAATATAAAACTTAAGTAATTCGTTTTTATTGCTGCAAGCACATTCCGCATGAAATGAAATTTCTTAATATTGTTTTTTTTTTTTATTCAAAATTTCATCTTCTTTTTGCTGTTTTACCTGACTTCAGAGTGCTGGATTGTTCGTTCCTATGCTTTATCGAGGTTAAATTGTTTTTGCAAGGACTTTTGACTTTGCCTTGCACTTGAAAATGAGTACATCAAGAAGCGGTAAAACTTAAATTATGCACCTAAGGTCGTCGTCGACGACGTTGACTTATAAGGAGTTATACGTGGAGCACTAAAAAAGTTTCCGGAAACAACTAAGAAAAACTAAAATGATTTTATTGCTTTTAAAAAATATTCTCCATGAACATTAAAACACTTCTGCATGCCAAAGCGAAAAGCATTTTTCACCACTCTGAAGATCATATAGCCAAAGTAACATGCATCTTCTGGTGTTGTAAATTGTTGACCAGGCAACTTTTGTTTAATATACGGGAATAAGAAGTAGTCATTGGGAACCAAATCAGGGCTGTGCGGTTCATGAACGGTTAATTTAATTTTTCTTTTGCAACAAAAGAGTTAAAGTAAGACTCGATGTATGAGAGCTGGCATTGTCATGATGCAAGGTGGTCTGTCGTTTTGCGTTGGTTTTCCTCCATTCACTTAAAACTACTGGCAAACAATTGGTTGTATAGCAAACATAATTCACCGTCTTTCGATTCTATAATGCTACTGAAGCCACATGTTCCATTATTCAGAAAAAATATGAGAAACACTCCGAAATTCTTACAAGTTAATTCCGTTCTTTTTTTTTACCTAGATATATTTTTCAAGTTACTTCTTGTAGTTAGGTAGTTCATATCAAAATAAGCATCCTGTTTATATCGACACAACAAAAAATACTTAGATAAAATGCCTTTACGTGTAGTTAAAGTTTTGTTGAACATTGTTTAATTGGTCTTACAAATTTTAAAAGTAACCACTTACTTCGTTCAATATGGTTGACAGACACAGCTTACACGTATATTTGTCTCCCTTTCCCACATGCTTAATAAATCTGTACATATTTTAGTAGTATTTATTAGCATAGGTAAAACTTTATATTTATTCAAAGCTGCTTAGTATATATGAGCATGTGTGGCCTTGCTTATCCTTTTTGTATACATTTCGCTTTTAAACAGATATACAAAGAACGGATAAACAGTCTGCTTAAATTGACGTGAACTACCTTACTGTAAATAAAATAAAATATTCAGCGTACGTTTATACTAAAAAAAATTCTACACTTTACAACGAAAACGTCCGAGTTAGTTGGCAGCATCAGTTTTGCCAGTTCCGGAAACTTTTCTAGTGCTCCACGCATTTCAATTAAATTTGCATTTTTGTAGACCTGAAATTGAAGATACAAAGCTACAACAACAAAATATATTTATATTTTATCAAGGATAAGGTACAAAACATAAAAGCTGTGTCGGATAATTGAAAAAACGCGAAGTAAATTATTACTTACCTATATCTACTTTGAGAACGTAATATTGTAGTAGCGCTTTATTGAAGGACAAAGATCAATTTAGAATGAATTCCTTATTCTTTCGTTGGTTTATATTTCTGTGCATAAATAAAATCAAGTCAAATTTAATTTATTATAATCTTAAATTGGCTTAACGTAATTGGCACGATTATATTGAAATAATAAATAGATGCTAAATTCTATACAAAGTAATTTGATTGGATTAGTATAATTATGTAGTTGCAGTTTATATATTAATTGCCAAATGAACATTTATTGTTATAGATTTCATAAGAGCAGCATAAAGCTTGATTTTAATGATGCAAACAGCAAATTCTTACTTATTTTTAGTTTATTTTATTCTCGTGACGTACATGATGTGTACTATATCGTATATAACTGGGGAACATTTGCAATTACAACAACACTTACATCCTCAACAACAAAATCGAAATATTCTTATTAAATAAGAAGTAAAACAATTCAGATTAAGCCAAGCTTATCGATAAATTTCTTATTATTCCATTTAGATACATTTTTTTGTAAGGACTTCTATTGCCATTTCATTAAAAACGCTATATTTCAAATCAATAAATTTATTTTCGTAACAATTTCTTATATTACATGCATATGTATCCTTGGAACTCGATTAATTGAATTCGTGACAAGAATAATAGCGCTTGAATTACGTATGTATCTGAATGTATTTAATTAGTTTAGATTTCGTAAATTTATACGAGTATCTCTCTTTTGATAAGGTTTCTTCGGTTTATTACCCTGGACTATAAACAGCACAATTAATAAATTCAGATTACACATAGT
Source organism: Leucophenga montana (assembly GCA_035044765.1). Classification (NCBI taxonomy): domain Eukaryota; kingdom Metazoa; phylum Arthropoda; class Insecta; order Diptera; family Drosophilidae; genus Leucophenga; species Leucophenga montana. The sequence continues at coordinate 749,918 of JAWNNQ010001111.1, read as the reverse complement.
TTGAGGTAAGACCAATATGATCCTTAGTTAGGCCGATGATAAATATCGTTCAAGAGATTTTAAAGTCCTGTAGAATACCAATAGCCTTTTGGGACTCCCTCCGGGATTTCTATGCCTCCCGGTTCCTTGCATTTCCAAGATTGTTACGCGTAGATTTTTTTCATGAGCAGCTGCTAGTCAATGTTACAATGCCTACCAAAAATCTGTAGTCTCTCCTCTGGCGCTGTTTAGTAGCTGTGTAGTTTCTTTCGTTGCACATTGTTTTGATATTTTGCAGCTGGAAGTTTAGTTTATTTTATACAATGGTTTCAAAGTTTATAAAATACTAAAGAACTTCCGTGATTTTTATTTTAAAAATCAAAAGTTATTATAATTGTTCATTTTCATTGTAACAAGAGAAAACTTTAAGTTTGATAGCAGTGAAGCTATAATAAAGTGGTCAGCTCAACAATTAAAAAAGTTTTACCTATCAAATTCATAAGAGAGGTAATTGTTTTGTATGGGACAGAACAAGCCCATTTACATGCGAGTATCTGCCTACAAGAAGTCACCATACCTAGTTTCAAGTTGAAATTGGTTGTAATAAAATTGTTTCCCTACAAACTTTAAAACAGGCAGTAATTCCTCCCAGTATAGTGAACTATCTCCTTTCGATGACTAGAAAACGTCCGAGTGAAAAGGTAACAAGTCTGGGCCGTCCTGCGCAAGTATAGTATTAATAACCACTGGCAACAGGCGCAATGGTACGCCTTCCTACATATGGACATGACAAATAATGCATGATGAATAATCTAATCATCAAAACAAGTTTTAAACGTATTTTTCGGAATCTTTTATGTCTTCTATCAACAAAAACAGGTGACTCGAAGTGGTAATTTCAGTTTTGGAAAGAGAAAAAAGTCGGCCAGAGCCATAACAGGTGACTACGGTTGCTGTTTGATGGTATTTGTTAAGTTTTTGGTCAGAAATTCGAAAAAAAATTTGTTGACAATGATAGCCCTGTAAGATAGTGCGTTGTCGTGGTCCAAAATCGAAAAGTTTGCATTCCACAAATCATTTATTTTTTATTTACCGTCTAACTTTCTAGCAAGAATTCCGAGTGCACAAAACCGCGATAATTGAAGAAAAGAGTCAATATTGCTTTGACTTTTGATCGACTTTTACGTGGGTGTTTCGGTTTTGGCTCAGTTGGAAGGCGACATTCCGAAGTTTGTTGACTTGTTTGCAGGTCAAACTCGTACACCCATGTCTCATCACCACTTGCTATGCCTTTTATGAATGTGGAGTCGGAATTGACACGTTGCTCCATGTCTTCAGCAATTGAGTTTTTGAAGAAAATTTGCAAAAAATGAGATGAACTGACGAATGCAACTACAAACTACTTATAACTACCACAATTTTAAATTTGTGCCCATCGTTATTCATCTCAGTTATTTTCGTTTATTGCAGGCGGTTCACTTAATTGAGTGGTGTAGGCATAACATATGTATTGGCAAATATAATAGGTGGAAGGTATTTGACAAGCTTACTGCAAAAACGAAACAACAGATTGGCTTTTTATATAATTGAATATATTTTCATTTTATTTATAGTACGATTCAATGTCATTTCAATCTTCGTTTAATTGAGATTTGTTTCTTTATTTTACTTACAGATTTAACTTAAGAAGAATATTACAAATGTCAGTGTTCTATGACTCACTTTTGCGCTTAGCGCGACATTTGTAATATTCTTCTTAAGTTAAATCTGTAAGTAAAATAAAGAGACAAATCTCAATTAAACGAAGATTGAAATGACATTGAATCGTACTATAAATAAAAGAAAAACATATTCAATTATATAAAATCTTATTAAATAACGAAAGTTCGTGACCTTTCAGTGAGACTTATCGAACCATTCTTGTAAGAGGTACATCAATGCATGAATGGTATTTACAAGTAACAAAAATGTATTTTCATGACACTTTTTTTTTTTTTGTTTGTTTATTTTTTAAAAAGGAACAAAATTGCTTATACAACACAGATTACTATCTTCTCAGTAACACATGAGCGAACTAAAAGTGGAATGGTGATTGCCCTTTTGTCTGCGGGTAAATTTATGTAGATGTGACCATGTTCCAAAGATTATAGCAGTTAGTACAGGAGCAGTAACCCAAAATGAAGATTTATTGCTGGCATATGCAACACAAAATCCGCACAAAAAACACAAAAAAAAACACAAAAAAAAAAAAACAAATAGCTGAATAGTAATGTATACAACTAAATGTAAACATAAAACACAGACAAAAGTTTTGTATTTGTTACAGGATATCCTGCAAAAGGACCTTCCTGTTCGCCATGGCAAGCCAAGGTAACAAAAGCAAAAAAACACGGCGACAGCAACATATGACGAAGTCCAAACTCATTTTGCTATAGTGTTCTATGTTCGCCAAATTGTTTCTATTGAACTCGCAGGACAAGGTTAACTTTCAATGTCGCATTAAAACAACAGTAAAATATAAAAATAAAAAATAAAAAAAGAACAGGACACGACACCTGGCCGCAGCAAAGGAAACGGAAAGCAACAGAGAATAGAGAAACCTGTGAAAACGTGCTCCAGCTCAGGTGAATGCAAAAAGCACGAGGCATCAGCAACCTGTTAGAAATATCTCACATAGCACCGGTAGCAAAAAGAGCAAACAGTTAACCGATTAAAAAAAAGGACAACGACGAAGACGACGACGACGACGACGACGACAAAAGCTTAATGTGCTCAAGAGCTTTTAAGTATTAGTCGAGATTTCGCTCTCTTATAAATACATATATGTATGTATAAGAGAAAGTGAGAGAGATAGAAAGAGAAAGTGAGAGAGATAGAGATAGAGATAGAGTAAGCGACTAGCAGCAACACGTGCAACCATCCTACACACTCGTTAAATGATTTATGTTTGTACGTTTGTATGGATATTTTTGACTTTAATAAAAATCCTAATACGTATTTCATCTTTGATATTTAGGAATTAGGAAAAATTATACAATATTATATAGGGTGTACAAATTAGTTCCCACCGCTTTCAAAAGATGGCTCTATGCTTTTGTGAATGTTTCATAGTAACAGCTGATTTCGGTAGTTTCAGAAAGGTTACACATTTTTCAATAATATTCAGTTTAAATTTTGTGTTAACTAAGCCGAATTTTGCGCTTTAATTGCGCTGAAGCACATCGAATGTTTGTGGAAGTCTATGGTGACAATGTTCCCACTGATAAATTATGCAGGGATTGTTTTCCAGATTTCGAGAATGTTGATTTCAGCGTTGAAGATAAGCCTCGCTGCGGACAGCAAAAACAAAATCGAAGACAAAGAATTGGAGGCTTTATTCGATGAAGATCCGAGTCAAACGCAAAAGAAGCTTGCAGAATCATTGGGTTTGACTGAACAAGCAGTTTCTGTACGATTGAAAAACATAGTTGCCATCGTGCTCAATATCACTACCAGAAGCCTAATATATTCATTGTTCAAAGGTCATGTTGTATACCTGCTAGAATAAAAAGGGTTTTTAGTACTATGAACTGCTACAACCTGACGATTTTATTACGGGCGATCGCTATAGGCTAGTTTAGAAAGAACGCTGCAGTCGAGTGTGGTTGATTTCGAGATACACTATACTTTGTCTTAGATTGTTTTTTTGATTCATAGATTTGTAAAGGGGTTATATTATATAGTGATCCAACGCTCACAACGTGAGGAATAGAAAACGAAAAAAAAATACGTTAATTTCGGTGGAACCGAATCTTTAACACTCTTTACATTTGCTCTTATTGATCGGCAATGCTGATGATTAGTATTTCAGTATTTAAATTTTAGAAGGGATGCTCATTTATAATTAGGCATGCTTTTCATTTTTCTGTAGGTTGTGAATTGTCGAAAATATTGTTGCGCATGAAATGTTTAGAAAATCTATATTTCAATTTAAAGAATTTCTGGATCGCACGCTAGGTACTTTTGAAATATTTACTGATAGAAGTATAATATTTCGTAATTTATTTGATTGCGATGTTTTTTACCACAAGTGTAGTTTCTTTAAGTCTTCTCTATTTGATGCCAGAATGTCTAATTGCATTAGGCGATGTAATTTTTGTTAATTTTTGTTTTTGAATGACTTGGTTGGCCTTAAATTTTGGAAATATTCGGAGACTCTTTAGTTGATAAGATCCAGCAAAAAATACACTTTTCACTTAATAGCACTTTTCGATGAATAGTTGGAACCATTGTTCTCAATTTGTTGAGCAAATTAATTATCTTTGCTGTCTCCAAATGGGCATCGAAATTGAAATAATATATGAAGAAAATAATGGTTATGTATTTGTAAATACCATACTTAAAAAACAAATCAAAAACTAGAAGACTTGGAGGTCATAAATTTTGTATAATGTTGACACATAGTGTGTCGTTCATGTCCGACTATTTGGTTGCTCGTTGATCCGTCTGTTTATCTGTCTCTCTGTCTCTGCTTTATGGGGTGAAAAGTAGTCACTCGGTTTTTAAAATACTACATATGACAACTACTATGCCACGCCAACCTTTTTTTGTAGTCTCAATACAAACCCACCTCTAAATATTCGAATTTTGTATGAAAAACTTTTTCAATACAATCAATATTAACATGGAATTTGATATGGTGACCTCTAATGGTCGGAAGCTTCATATTGTTATGCGGTAACTGTGAAGAGTATTGAAGCTCTCTTTTCCATGAAAACTGGGAACAAAGAAAGCAAAATCAAAAATCACGTTTCAATATCGGGTTAAAATGAAACGAAAGCGACATTTTTAGCCAAGGGTTATCGAATATAGGGTATGAAGGATGTTTTATGCTTGAGTTTAGTTTGACCATGCTTACCTTGGTACAACCTTCACCTAACCGTTTATTTATACACTGTACTCATAGGATAAAAGGGTAGATTAAATTTGTGCAAATGTGTTTAACAGGCAGAAAAAGACGTGGGAGACTCTGTAGAGTATATAGGGTGCACCATCTATACCTTCGATATGTCAATATTGAATAACTCTGCCATTTTTTAGCGGATTTCGACAAATAATTCTAAATTCTAAAACGTCATTCGATATCATTTTATCTATGAGTCAATACACACCGAAATAATGCGCTAAACTTGATGTGCTTTACAATCGTTCTATTGTGCAAACCGTGCGTACTTATTGTAAAAATATGGGAGAAATTCAGAAAATCAGCGCCTTCAGAGAACACAAATTATCGTTTGGTGAAGAATTTCTTTGAGTATGGATCTGTAACAACTCGCCAGCGTCCCATTCGACCGCGTCTGCGATGCTCCAATGAAGTTCTTGAAGCGGTAAGAGAGAGTGTTGCCGATAATCCAAATGTGTCTTACTGACGCCGATCTCAGGAATTAAACGTGTGTAGAACGACTATAAGGAGGATTATGAAGCAAGCTACTCAGCAAAGTGCAACTTGCTCAAAGGGTGTAGTCAATGGACGAATGATCGAGAAACGTTTTGTCGAAATGTATGCCAACAAGCCGAAGACCATTGACGAACTCAAAGCTAACACACGAGCCGAACTAGCAGCTATAACGCCCGAAATGCTGGCCAATGTTAGCAGACTGCCAAAAAGAAAAAAGGTGCTTTTCGCTTATAGCATAAAGGCAGCCATTTAATAGACAATGTATTCAAATAAATGCTAAGAAAATATCGTAAACAAATCATGCCCATTTGTAGAAATCGGCTGAAAAACGTCAGAGTTAATCAATGCTGAAATACCTAAGGTCTAGATGGCGCACCCGGTATATAGTTGATCAGCATCGGAATGTGAGTCCAGATCAGTCCGTCTGTTTAAACGAATAGATCTCGGAGACTATAAGAAAAATTTAGATATTTAGACTAATAGCCCCATACAATATAAAAAATGGAGTTTAAGTTTTTGTATGATTTTTTTTTGGGTTTGATGTTAATTTCGCTAGAAATGCAAAATTTGGCGTATCTCTTAGATCCCAATCTGATCTAGACTTCCGCACAGGTTCAGATCAGATTATCAATTTTTTGTTTATGTTCTTTATTAAGCTAGAAATGCCAAATATAGCGTATCATACGTCAATCATAAAAATATTGCATATAGGCCCAGATCTGACCACTTTTAGGTGTAGTACCATGCAAACCTATCCATTAGAGGTTTTGTTTGAACATTTTCTATTTTGATTTTTAACTAATTCTAATTTTATATCAATTCTAATAAACAGTAGCGCATCTGTCCAAATCGGATCACTAGAGAATATAATATATGGTTCATATAAGTAGCCTTCATCAATGGACAAAGTATCTCGAAGTTGAACACTGTCGTTTGATTCACAGCTTTCTCTTTGTCTATCTAAAGCAAGTAAGTATCTAAGTAAGGGAAACAACGAAGGAAATTGAATTTTTATACCATTCACACATAGTGTGAAATGGTATTATCAGTTTGTCTGAAAGTTTGTAACGCATTAAAGGAGCCATCGTAGACCCCATAAAGTATATATATTCTTGATCAGCTCGACGAGATGAATCGATCTATCCATGTCCGCCCGTCTGTCTCTCCGTCTGTCTGTCTTTCTGTCTGTCTGTCTGTCTGTCTGTCTGTCTGTCTGTCTGTCTGTCTGTATGTCCTTCTGCCCGACTGTCTGTCCAGCTGTCCGTCTTTATGTTGTTGCGCATTTTTTGGGGACTAATTTCTATGCTATCCAGTTGAAATTTTGCACGTATACTTCATTTTCTTCTAGTTTAATAGAGTGTCAAGATTGACCCGCCACGCCCACTTTTTGGGGTAGCCCTCATACAAACTCACCGCCCACTTTTGACTTTTTGTATGAAAAACTTTTTTATTGTAGTCAATATCAACTTAATAATTGATATGGTAACTTCTAGTGATCGGATGGCTGACATATACATTACTGGGTATCAGACCCGCCAAATAATTGGGGCAGCCCCCATACAAACCTACTGCCCACTTTTGACTTCTTTTATGAAAACTTCTTTATTTAAGTCAATATTGGGTTGAAATGCGAAATGGTGTCATTTTATAGACAGCCGCTTAACATATACGGACTAATGGGCGTGGCCCGCCCACTTGTTGGGGTAATACATACAAACCCACCGTGCATTTATGTGTTTTTTATGAAAAAATTCTTTATTTAAATCAATACTAGCTTGCAATATGATTTGGTGGATTTTAATGGACAAACGCTTCATATACATATACAAATGGGCGTGTCCCGCCCACTTTTTGAAGTAGTCCCATATAAACCCACAGCGCACTTTTATGCATTTGTATGGAAAACGTCAACATCAACTTGAAATTCGATATGGCGGCATCTTACACATCAACTACATCGCTTCATACACATAAACTAGTGGGCGTGTACCGCCCACTTTTTGGGGTATCCCTTATTTTATGTTTTACAATACTATTTAAAATTTCGTGTGAATGGTATTAGAGCTTCGGTTCAACCGAAGACAACGTTTTTTCTTGTTATATGACAACTCGTACAAACTGTGACTTTCCCAGGCAACACCGGGCAGCTTTTCTAGTACAGGTATATAAAACAACTTGAATACTTATGCTCTCATTTTTATAAGCCGCTAATAGCATAAAATTATATTAGTTGTAAACACACGAACTTATAAATATCTGCTGATACAATAAAATTTGCAATGCAAATGCGATCAAATATGATCACAGTTGCTGATCCAGCAGTAAAAATGTTTTTTTTTTTTTTTCGTTTGATGTATAGAGTGTTCATTATAACTAAATATTTACATAAAAACTGGTCGAAAAAAACTATGAAGTATTAAAAAACTGGAAAAATTGAATATAAAATTTATTTGTAAAAATTATTTTATAGAAAGCAAAAACGAAATGCAAGATGCTCCTATAATATGTTGTCAAACTAGTTCATACTAAAGAAGTTGACTTAGTTTGTTTAAACACACACATATCTGCGATTAGCATAGAACAAAAATTACGAGTATATAGAAACATGATACCAAAGTATACGGAAGGAATTTTAGATAAATGTCAAAAATCAAAAAAAGATACGATGTTTTTCTGCAAAACTTTGAATAGTTATGAAATTATATGCAAATTTAAATTCGTCAACCGTGCAGATTGATTTGCCAAGGTTAAAAAAAAAATTAAATTTCAAAAGTGTTTAAAAAAGATTGTCAAATTAGGCGTCGCCTTTTGATATTTAATTCATGTAAATAAATGACAGAAATACGACAAATTTTAATTAAATTGAGAAAGACGAAGACAGCTATAATGAATTTCGATGAAAATAAAACATATATACTATATATAAAAAAAAAACACCTCTTTAGCACACTTTGCACTCATTCGAGCGCAAACGAATTCGATTTAGTCATAAATATTAAATTGGCTTAAAATCTTCAAGGTCAGCGCCGCGCGTTCGCTGAAGTTTTTGAAAAAAAAAAAACAAACAAAAAATTGGAACGCACAGCAAAGCTGTGGAGGAAGATGACACTCGAACAACACTCGAAAACCACAAAAAGAGCTGAAACAAAATGTTTTTCATTAGACATTTTAATAACTGAAGAGGCGGAAGATAAACTTCTAGCTAGAATGGAGATACTTCGGAATTGTGCGCTGAAGTCTAAGTCGAGAAGAATCTTGTGAAATATCAGCAGCACAAAATGCATACTCCAAAAAAATCAAAGTGTGCTACAAATACATATGTTCCACAAGCTTATGTTGAGTATGCAACGCATTCCACAACTAAAATTCACCATGGCATGCATTCGAACGTTGTATACAAACAGCGCAGCTTAATGCGCTCCCCTGCAAAGCAAACGCATTTGAATATAAAAGCCAAGCGAACGGGCTGGCCAACTCTCTTACGTGCGAGACAACGTGACACGTCTTGAGTTGTCTTTCTTTTAATATACATATCAATATACTATGTATTCGAACTGGCCTCCAATTTAAAGTTCGAACGTTCATTGCAAGTTAATCTCGTCTTTAAAGTTTTGTTTGTGTTTATATGTGTGTGTGTAGTGCACTAAATAAATAAATATATGTATATATATATATATATATACATACAAACAAAAAAACAACTTCTTGCGCAATTCTTTTGTTAACACTTGTGGAACGCATGCGCAACGCGATTCATATCAAATATTCCCCTTTAGTCACTGAAAAAAAGCTCTGTATATAATTCACCACACCTGCGCCGCTGCACAATATTTACCACGATTATACACACATACACACGCAACGCGTCGCCATAGTTGGCAATCGACTTTTGTAATAAAAGAAGAAAATTTGAGACTTTGGCGAGAAGTTCGAGAAATTTTGTAGCGCGAAGAAACAGTGTAAATGGAACTTTGATACCGATCGGAAGGACAAATTGCTGCAGCTGCTGCTTTTGTCATATAGTAAAACAACTATATCTATATATCTATATATAGAAAACGATCGAACAACTTGGTTTCGTTTTTTTATTAACCATAGTTTAAAGTTGAAATATACTTTTTTGTGTGATAATTAACGAAAAAAAAAAATAAATAAATAAAACATATTATTAAAGTTGTTATTAAGTGTTCAAATTTCTATAAATATGGCGAAACTATTCGTAGTTTTTGCCGTTTTAGCGGTTGCAGTTACTGCAGGTAAGCAAAATATTCAAATGGTATTTTAATTTTTGATTATAAAAATTATCAAATAAAAATAAAATCTATTCAAACAAAATTTTTAAAAGTTAATATATAAAAAATATGTTTTTTAGCAATATTGAAAAAATTTCAAAAACGCCACGCAGACAAACCGGAAATTTAAAATATACCCCTAATTTGAAGCAATGCAGTTCGAACTATTTTTATTTCAGGCTTCCTTTAACGTATGTACACGAGCTCCTAAATAATGCAGACTGCATTGCTTTTAATTAAAGATGTCTAATATGAAGTAAACCTTAAATATTTAATTAAGCTCAAAGTGGCTTTAAAAAGCGAAAAATTGTTAAAAGTTCATAAAAGAAAAATTGGTAGAGGGGCCATAACTTGGAGTATTTTGGGAACTAAAATTTGTTATTTTTCAATCGTAAACTGCTATTGTGTGAATTACTATTATTTTCTAATAAAATTACTGCTATTTCTGTCAATACAAATAATATTAAGTAGCATTAAACGAACTAGCTGCTAATTTAATAGAAAATAGCAGTGATTCACAAAAGTAGTTTTCACTGAGTATGACCAAATTTTTTCATACTTAATAATCATGTTTATAAAAAGTATATCAAATTTATGATTATGTCTATAAAAGCAGAAAAGTAAAGACATAACTATATATAACTGATCCATATATACAGACGTGTCAATATAGCCATCTTCATCTATCAGTATCTCAATGTTTATAAACGCCTCTATTTCTGTTAATTTAACTCCTCTATTTCCACCTCAGACAGCGTTTATGAAATTAACTAGCCACTCCTAATTTATAAGGGTATCCCCTCATTTTTGAAGTTTTCAATGAAAAATTATTTGTTTTTTATTACATCATTGCCAATAAAATATTGGGATCGCAAACAAGTTTTGAGGGATTTTTTTTTTTTGTTGTCAATTTTAAAGTTTTTTTTTTTAAAAAATTGGAAACCAATGAACTCAAAATATTGCTAGCCACAATTTGTTTTTGCCATTTTCAAGCAGCATACGAACTCCACGTGAATAGAGCGTCCTTTCCAGTGTGTTGTACATCCAAAATTATTCGATCAAAACAAATTCTAACCGGAAGCACCAATGTCTGGCCAAGACAGTGGGTGAAGTTTGGAATTTCATTTTTAGTATTTCAAACTTGATTTTAAATGAGTTTGCCAAATGCGGCTGATAATAACAATATAACAAATTATTTGTGTTATTATTGTTGGTCTATGCAAAGAACTGCGTGTGTGTGCATTCCATAGGCAAAAGAAAACAACAAAAGCTTTATGGTTGCGACATAGTTGTAATTTTGAACTTAGCTATTGGAAAACAGGTAACGAAGATCAATGATTTTATTTGTGTAAATTATATTGTTAATACAAAGAGCTGCATGTGTATACAACAAGGCTCAGCCTATGTTGAATAGCATTACAACAACAAATGTGCATAGAGCACATGGCCTTTGCATCTACGTTCTAAAGTAATTTAATTTTATGCATGAGACTTGATTGCTTTAGCACACAGTTCACAAACGTAAAAGGGAATCCCTATTTTTTCTATAATATCGCTCTATACTAATGTACATTATATAATATATGTACAGCACACGTAATTGAGTTTCTTAGATACCAATACAGCTTGCTATGCAAGTTTTCGTCTGCACATTTTTATGTGCCAGTCAATGAATTGTTTCTGTGCAAATTCGCATTGCAAAAGTGGTTTAAAGTGTTCAACTTGTTTTAATACAATTCAAGAGATAAACTTCTAGCACGCTGCATAATTAATTATGCAATTATATTTCAAGTTCTAAATTTAAACTAGAAAATGAAATATTTTAATGAAATTTTTTCTTTCGAATTATTTTGAATTTTGAAACTAGTTTAATGTGATGTGATGTGATGTGATGTGACTGGTTGGTATGGTGAATTGTACTAACTTTGACATTTTATGCATATTTTGATGCTCGAAATGCGCTTAGCAACAACAAAATGAAGCAAGCGTGAAAGAGATGGCCAGCGACAGCCATTTGCATAACTGTTAATTGAACAGCTGATGCGCGCAACAAAATGGTGGACATGACATTAATGGCGACGTTGTTGTTGTACAAAGTTTTGCTGCATTTTGAATTCATTTAGCATTATTTATTATTTTTTTTTTTTTGTTGTTGCGATATTGATCGATGGCCAAAGTCAGGCGCGTACATAAATCAGACACACTCTCAAAGGTTGTTTAAACAACAAAGACGCTGTCGGTCTGTTTGAGTATTTCTATATATCTGTATCTACATACGAGTGTAGGTATATACAAGTATCTGAACATCTAACAGGTCTAACTTATTTGTACATTGTAGATACATATGTGCACGACTTTAGTTGGTTTGTCTGTCAGTCAGTGCAGCAGAATGTCAAAAGTCACGATTCTCGCTTTGTTTATTTTTTCTTTTTCTTTTTGTTTTCATTTATTTTTTTATGTTTTAGTTTTTATATTGCTTTAAATTCTTTTAGTTTATGCAATGATGTCTATAATTACATACATCGTTCATTTTATTTTGCTGTATTTCCATGTTTGTATATAATTAAATGTTGCAGCAGTTGTGCAGCAATAACTACAACAAGCAATATGCATTCCAATTACAAGAAAAAAAATTTAAAACGAAAAAAAAATGTGGTGTAAGTGCACCATTTTTTATTTTTATATTGTATTTCTTTTTTTACCAATAAAGTTTCCCCCGCTTTTGTGCAACTTTGACTGTTTCTGAAGTTCCTCTTTTGCTGCGCTCCTTCTGCTGAAATATAGTTCCTATTTCTTTAATTTTTTTTTAAACTATCCACATACATGAAAAAATGAAAGTTGTTTAACCGCCATGTTGCCCTCAGCCTGTCGTCATTGCAGTAGGTACTTGTTCGCTGACAACAACAACAACAACAACAACAACAACAACCATATAATGTTTGCTTGCCAGTTCGCGTCTCGTATTCGAAATAATTCGTCCTTTTTTACATAATCAAGGTTGCACGCATAGTCATGTCATATACAAAAAATACTTTTTTATACTGCTCAGAGTAGCAAATTAAACTGATTTTGTATGCTAAGTGCAAGTTCTCTACTTGAAATGGCAGGTATTTAGCTTTTTTGCAACCGATTTGAAAGGATGCACTCTTTGTGCAATATGTCCATTCAGTTTATTAAGTGACGATAAAACATTCTTTGCCAACTCACATTTCGTTTCAATGTACTTCTTCAATTTGCGCAGCAGTCAAGAACAGTTAACATTGGCAACTAAGATTATCCTCATCGCAATTTAATTGGGATTACACAATCAAGACGTATTCATTTATTCAACTTTGTTAGTAAGTACTTTTTGATAGGACTGTTTGTAGCATATATAAAATGATAAACTCCATTAGGTGTAGTGTACTTGCAGTCGGTTTCTTGGAATTCAAGGCATCTCACAGAACTGTATTGAAAATAAAACCAACAACAACAACAACTAGAAAAAAACGTGCAGTGAACTTTGCTCCATTTCGGAATACCCTACACACAATCTAAGATAGAGGTGCTCAAGCCGTATGATCTTCATGCATAGGCTGAGCATTGTCACATACACTCAGCTCTTTGCATTAACCATATGAAATACACAAAACAATTTCATCTTTCTTCATTATCTCTCTGCGTATAGCAAAAAGTAACGCGCTTATTACAAAATGTATTAACCAGCGAAATTTATACAACCAATTTCCTTGTTCTTTGCTACCATTCTGCATGTATTCCTGTGTGCACTTTTAGGCACTGCTGATCTCACTTCTTTCTTTTTTTTTAGCTAGAAATTTGTATGGGAACTATATTCTATGGTGGGTTTATTTGAACTTTTGCTACATAACTACACTATATTTGGTGTGTCTAACTTAAATAACAGAAAAATGTTTATAAAATAACTCGATAAAGAGTAATATGTTATGGGTTTTCCTTGAAGTAGGCTTAACATACATACATACATTGCATATACTCTTCCTGAACAGTTGTATACAACATTTTTTATGTGACATTACATATAAGACAGAGATATTAGCTTTTTCAAATATTTGAGACCGTATCTTCCAAATAGTACGCTTGATATTAGATTCCAAGTTTAAAATCGATATTGGCTTCCTCACATGGACCAACGATTTCAAGTATTCCCATAAAAAGTAGTTTAGCGGTATCAGATCAGACGATCGTACGGGAGATTCTGGAGATTTTGTTATTGTCAAACTCTTACTTCAATAAGTCGATGTTTGCTCAAGAAGTATAGTATATGGCATAATTATGGTGAAACTAAAAGTCTTCCATACAATGTTCACGTACTCGTTTAAACTTGCTCGATATCGAACGCCATTGACGGTGATTCTTGCGTTTTCTTTGTTTTTAAATAAGTGTGACCCGATGATGCCACCAGCCCATGGTGAGAGTCAGTAATTGAAAAGTCACCATTATATTTTCGTCGCTCCAAATGCGACAATTTTGCTTATTGACAAAGCTATGAGGGTGAAGTGAGTCGCATAACTGAACAAAATCTTGGATAAAAATGGATCTCCATTCAAGTGGTCTCTTTGAAATTGTGATCTGATCAGCTGATGAACGAGTTCGATAAGCGATAAAGTGTTGTCACATTAAAAGTTTGCATGCATAAAAAACTTCCTTTAATTTGTATAAAGACAGAAAAAAACGTGTTTATTATTTGCCTTTATTTATTTATTTTCTGTAATTTACTGTGAGTTGCATCCTACGGTAGCTTGATCTCAAGACCGAAAATTAAACAAATCAGACTTTCAGAGAAAATCTCCTTGACCGGTTCTTATTTATGATCGTACAAAAGTATTGTTTTCGCGTGTTTTCCAACACTTACATAATATTTCATTGAAAATGTATACCACAAATTGTTTTGTATTTATTTTTTTTTCTGATCAGCTGATGAACAAGATTGTATTTCTAATGTAGAAACAAAGCAAAACTACTTTTTTGACAATATCTTGAAACCTTCAGACGGCGCTTAACTCAGAAACTATAGAATTCAAATCAAATGTAAAAATATCGTAAACAATTCTAATCTGTACACATAAATGAGAGCGAAGACTGTTATTGTGTCATCCATTTAATATGTTCCATTGGCCGTTTAGAAGTTTTATACATGAATGAGGCTTTCAACATCTAAACTAAAGTAGATCTGTCTGTCTATAAACCCTTTGGATTTTTTTTTCCTTTTTTGCTGTTCAAAATACCTTAAATGTATCGCAAGGTACAATATTTGTGTGTCTGTGTCTCTGTGTTACAGGAAGTGCACCATTCATGGATTTTAAATTATAAACAAAACAAATCAAGTCACAACAAAAATTGCAGCAGCTATTTTCAAGTCTAATCAAGTTAGCCAAGTCAGTAAGTCAGGTTATCTCTAATAAAAAAACAAACAAAAAAAACGCCTAACCATTAAAAATTCTTCCGGTTTGCAAGTTTTAAGTTGTATTTAAACTGTCGCCGTTGGCCACAACAAAAACAACTTTTCAATTAGACACTAATGTGCGTTGACATGGTTTTTGATTTTAATGGTTTTTTGTTTATTTATTTAAATTTATTTTTATTTATATTTATAGCTAGCGCTACAGAAGCACGTGTCAAGCGACAGGCGACAACAGAAGAGCCCAAGAAGGAGGAATCCTTCGAGAAAGAACTCTGCAAGGACAAAGATGCTGGTGAATGGTTCCGCCTGGTTGCCGGCGAGGGTGACAATTGTCGCGATGTCATTCAATGTACTTCATCGGTTAGTATAAGAATTAAATCTTCACATTAAATGTTGTTTACTGAACATTGAACGCATTTAGGGTCTGCAAGCTATTCGCTGTCCCGCTGGACTCTACTTCGATATTGAGAAACAAACGTGTGACTGGAAAGAGTCTGTGAAGAACTGCAAATCGAAGAACAAGGAACGTCGTGTCAAACCTTTGCTGCATACAGATGAGCCACTCTGTCAAGATGGTTTCTTGGCTTGCGGTGATGGCAATTGCATTGAACGTGGTCTGTTCTGTAACGGCGAGAAAGATTGTTCGGATGGTTCTGATGAAAATACTTGCGGTAAGTGACATTCAAAGTTTTTTTTTGTTTTTTGTTTCTGTTAATTAAAGACAACCATTTTTGGGAGTAGGCTAAAAATAGCCAAAAATTTGACAACGAAAAAAAAAAAAATACGAAACCAAAAAAAAATAGCCAAGAAACCGGAATTTGTGGTTTAATAACGACGCAACAGGCCAGATTACAACTGGCAAAGTATTTATAAAAGGCATAAAATGCAGCAGCGCTGTGCGAGGCAAGTTGCTTGGTGTCAGCGGCTCATATGCCAAAGTATCTCAAATTGAAACAACGACGACCGAGAAGACGAAAAATCGAAAAATCCATTACAGACGCTTGTACAAGTGTTGGCTTGGCTGTTTGGTTGCTTGGTATCGTTTTAAAGCTGAAAAGACATTAGCAGCCGGTCGGCATTTGAAGCAGTGCGGTGGATGAGAGGTTAGGCTGACGACGACGGACGGTACGGCGCAGTCAGTTTTCGACTGTGGAAAAGTTGTTTTGCATATCGTTTGGTTTCGGTTTTATTTCTTGTTTTTTATTGCTGTTTATTTATTTTTTTTTTTTTTTTATTGTTTTATTATACCCTACACACATACTTGTATGTATATATCTGAAGGGATTTAAACGTTTTATGACGTTGCAGACACTCTTAAGACTGCTTTTCAATCTTTCAGTTTTCTAAATCTCAAAAACTATAAATTGCTAAAAACATCTAAATACCTCATTCTGGGCTTGTCGAAATTCATCATCGGTTGTTCCATTTCTCAGCAAACGAAAATTTTTTAAAGTGTACTCCAGAGACGTAGTCATAACGCAAGTGGAGAGGGGGAACTGAACTACAGTGCATTGGTCATTACAGATTATTACAGACATTACTGGCCATACCAATGTAAGCTCGGACGTCTTTTCTGATGCTGGCCACCAATTTAGTTTATGTTTCCGTCGTAAAGCTTCAGTGCTGGAGCTTCGGAGTTCCTCCGGTTAAGATGATCAGCCCAGTGTAGGAGCTGGATTATTATGTGCTGAACTATGTCAATCTCATCATACCTGTTTACTAGATACAAATTCGCATAATTTTGTTGTTTTACACAATTTTCTCATTTCCGCAGCAAATGCAAACTACAATAATATCAGCTGTTAAAATTTTTTTTTTATTTATTTAAAAGTGAGAAAATCAAACGTAGTACCCATTTAGACGGTGAGTGTTTTTGTTTTCATTTTTAAGCTTGCTACATAAAAATATATATGATTTCTACTGAAATTTTTAACGATTCAACTCTTATTTTTGTTCTTTGATGTAGTACATCATTACATTCCAAAGTCTTGAATTGAAAATCCACGCAGGGTGAGCACCCATTGTCTAAATTGACACGTAGCGTCTCTTTTTATGCGTTTATTCATAGCTCGTTTGCAGTGTATAAATTAGTCGGCCATTTCGACTATAGCACTTTTATAGGTTTTTTTTCTTCTTTTTCTTAAAGTGGTTGGCAACACTTTTTTGTGGCCAACTAAGCGCAATATATGTGTCTGTAAAGATATTAAAAAAACAGCTACAATGTAACAGACAAGCATGAACAATAAATACTGGTTTCATGTTATTGCAACAAATTGTAATATTCAAATGGCCGCCACACGACCCCCACCGTGCCCGGTGTAATGCAACTTACACGTAATGCGGCGGCATACACGTGAAATGAATGTACGTACGCACAAGTGATTATTGAAAGAGTTTTTTTTTTTTATTGCTACACTCAAATAACCAAAAGATACATCCACATCTATAGTTCGAATTCGTGCAGCGGCGCGCCTAGGATTAAAAATCAATTGGCAACATGAACAAATCGTTGCTGTTTAATTTGCTGCTCATTGTGTCACCGCAGAATATGCCTAGATATACACATATATGAAATGTCAAGTGTGAAACATTTCCAAATGTCAAACAAAAGGCACACGACACGACAGCATTGCCCCAAAGCTAAACTTAAACCGATATAATATCAAAATCGAAACAAATCAAAGCGTATCGAGCTCAGACGCTGTCGCCTTTGGCTTTATGGGGCGTTTGCATAATCACAGCCCCAGTCTCAGCCACGAACATTCACTCAGTCACTCACTCATTTACTCAATGGCTGGCGAGGTGGCGCAAAGATCGACGCGTTCCGATTGCGTTGAAAGCAAGAAATCATAAATAACGTAAACCTATTGCCAAAAAAACAAAACAAAAAAAAAAAACAAGGCAAAAAAAAGATACAATATTTCAAAGCAAACTGCTAAAATTTACAAAAAAAAAAAATAAAAAAAAAAATAAAGATTATATATATTTAATAAGTCATTAATTAGAAGCAGCAACATTTTTAACCTTGGACTTAAATCCCTCATGAAATGAAAAAATGGGCAACCACAAAAAATAAAAATGTATCTACGCTCCGCGTCAATTGATCAATTCATGTGTAAATTAGCTTACATAATCCGCTTTAAAAGTATTTTTTTTTTTTGTATTTTTGTATTTTTAGCAATTGAATTGCAAAAATTAAGCAAATAAAGATAGAAAAAAGAGTAGCAACACAAATAAATATTTTGTTGTGAATAAATAAAATTTAACAAAGCGAATTCAAAGCTCAAGATGCGCCATAAAAATCGTTTTCGACATAATAAATGATTTGCTCATAATTTGTTAAGCGCGCTGTCAAGAAATACCGAGTTCACCCAGGCACTACATTTATCTCATGCCAACCGAACATATCACCCTCTCCATAACGAAGAAGATTCAAATCATCAAAATGCAAATAATTACAAAAAGAAAAACAAAAACAAAAACAAAAACCATTTTGATTTCGATTTAAACGCTTTAAGCCATTTTGTACAACAAATCGACAATGAATAGAAATTTTATGTACATAAACAAAATGATAATAATAATAATATTACAAAAATGGAGTATGGAGTTAACAATACAAAAGCCAATACTATTTATACGAGGGTTGCTTTTTATATTGTATGCCTAACAATAAACAAAATACAGTGATTTGTTATTGAAAAAGGTTTTATTTTATTTCAAAATCGTTTCCATGAAGTTCAAAATGCTTTGCATATGTTTGAACCAATTTGCGAAGCACTTTTGCCTATCAGAAGTTGAGGTACACCTCCAATGCGACTGTTTAGAGGCTACATCTGTTTCTTAGTCATCGAAAAACGCTGAACTCGCATTTATTTATTCTTATATGCGGGAACTTAAAGAATACATTGGGTGGCAAATCAGCGCTGTCAGGCGAATGACCCATTATTTCTATGTCTAAGAGCTCGCACTGTTGTGGTAGAGCTTGATCTGTCTTCGTTGCTTTAATGGATCATTTGAGACATGACCATTTTTTTGGAAAAAAAAAAACAGACGGCCATTTGCTTTGAAGTGCTTCGTTCGCAAAAAACTTTTGTTTGATGCGGCTTATCTTGGAACACCCATACAGTCGGTTTCGGTTTTGTTTCATGGCTATATGAGCAAAGATCTATGATTTTTCATCTGTACCGACGTCATAGACTTTTTTTGAACCATAAGAATCCATAATACTGACCAAAAATCCAAACTGTCATGGGTTATCTGTTTTGGAGTTCCCTGATTACAAATCTGATATCAAATTTTCCGAAAATAAAATTGTGGATCCAAATGGGGCACTCATTTTTTTAAAAGTTTATGAATATGATTGAAATTTTGTATAGAGGAGTTTCTGAGGTCGCTGATTACGAATATGATGTCAAATTGTTAAATCTGAATTCAGTATCGAAATCAGCGACATTAAAGACTCCCAAATATTATTTTTTAAAAATTGTCCACAATTTTGCATTTGCCATTTTAATTTCGGAAGTTTTGAAATAAGATCCGTAAACAGCGATCGCAAAAAAGTATGATCCATAACAGTTCGGATTTTGTATCACATTTTTTGGTGTTTTAGTTAAGAATATACTGATGTCAATTCATGATATTGCAAATAACATTCGCACAACATCGATTGTTTCTTGAACAACAATCGTATTTGAATTACATTCTCGAAGGACATCCGCGATTAAACTCGTTATACCAGCGTTTCATTGCCATTGATACGAACATTTTCATACTTTGGCCGAGATACAATACAATTTTCAAGCCACTTTAAATAACACTATTTATGCACGTACATCAAAATGTTTTGCGTACGTGTATACTAAAAAATATCAAATTTTTCAATTTAAATGTCAGTTGGCACCTGACAACACTTGGGATTGTCATGGCGCACAATATACAACTCAACACTCGTACATATTAATAGATTCAGTAATCAACTGAAAATACTTATTTAATGATTTGCTGCGTGGGTACACGTTTTACATGGGCTTAAGAGTTATGAGCTATTGGTGGATGGCAATTGAATGCATTCAGCGCTAATTGATTTAATAAGCGATTTTCTTTTTCAATGCGCGGCTGTTAATGCGAAAATTTTAGATTTATGTACGATATATATTTATGTATAATATAGGTAAACCTGATGCCGGAGCCAAAGAAAGGCGCTGAAGCGTAGCAGCGCTCCAAAACGCCTAATACTTTATTTGTAAAAAAAAAAATATAAACTAAAAATACAAACAAGGAAGCAACGCCAAGCGTCAGTTAACAATTATAATTAATGAAATTACAATGCAGAAGAAAGAAAATCAGCTCAAAAACCATTAATTAATTGAAAATCAATAAAAACGTGACAAGAAATGACGAAATATTTTGCAAGAATGAGCTAAGAAGAATTTAAGCTCTGAACTTTTATGTTTGACATCTGAAAATCACTCAAGTGAAAACAAAAGTACGGCTGTGAAAAAGATTTTAAAGCAAACCAATTGTAAGCCGGTAGTTGAGACTCTTTTGCACACTTTATTTGTGGTTTCATATCATCTTTAGTGCGCTGAGACCTATTGAACATTGTGATGCCACATGGTTCTGATCACTTCTTATATTGTAATTGAAATATTTGGTGGCGTCCAAGATTCTGAGCATTGCCAGAAGAAGGGTACAATAGACCTATATACGTAAAAAAGTATTCAATTAATCCAGATCCCAATAGACGTTATTCTCTCCTAAAAATAGCGTGGCTATAGTTACGCACTACTATTCCCGCAAAGTAGCTTCTTCAGCAATCGTGGTGAAAATCTTCGAATGGTCACCAATCGTAATGCATTCCATCTCAGTGCTAAACTCAACTAGCTTTCACTCCTAGACCTCCAAGACCACATTTGCCTTGTTGTGCGCCGAATGTTGTCTTTGTTTAGGAAGTATCTTCCAATAGTTAGCTTCCACGTTACAAGTTTCATTCCTAGCCAATTCCACATTTGCGAACATTTTACTATCCTACAAAGAAAAGCCATCAATATATTAATTAATGATGCACTTCTATGCTAGAAACTTCAGACATTTTTATTATGGTGGGCGCCATCTCGGAGCTTTGTTTTATATCAAAACTTCTAACATTTAGTGAAGTTGAAGCAGCAGAAATTTTTGAGCAACTACCATCCCACCATCTGCAACAAAATAGGAGAAGACTCACCGTACTCATAATGGAGATATTTACAATAGTGGTTAAAACCGTTTTGAAGTCATAGTTGAAGTTCATAGTTCAATTCAAGTTCAAAGTTTTACAATGAACTATTATTGGCCTAAAAAAACTATATATATGGCTCAGGAGTATATTTGTTTTGTAGAAGTGTGTATATTTAATATAGAAGTGGTAAGGTAAGGCGATCTTCCACGGCAGTCAATCAGTCTGTCACTTCATTGTCCAGAGCACATTGTCTCCTTAAACTAATTTGATGCAAAATACATTAAAACGGGAAAAGGGGAAATGACGTGTGCTCGATTCGATGGGGGAGGAGTGGGTGATTCAGTTCGTTACATTACACTTCTCAAGTTATTTTCATTAGAATACCTGCATAGAAAACAAAATGTTATAGAAAACAAAATAATTTAGTCCCAATTTCCATAGACCAATAAAGAAAGAAGTGCTTTTGAATAAAAACATTTAATTATTAGTATTTCTTATAGTAACATTCGTAACAGTTTCCTAGATATATAGATAGTATAACATAGAAAATAGAACATAGAAAAAGTAGACGAACGGAGAATATTTTTTATTTAATTCAATATTTCGTTTTTAGAATACTTATTAATGACTGTAGGATATATTTAGAATATTATTTAAAATACACTTTCTATTCTGATAGGCCATTCATAGTTTAGAAAATACCGCAGTGTCCATACGATGTATGATGTCCGGTTATCTCTGCCCGAATGCAGATTATTTTGAACATTTTAAAACCAAGCACTTAGCGCTCTTGGAGCACTTATACTCATATTTGTACTTAACCCTAAATATTTTCGATATATGAAATCTTATTTTTGGCCAGAAGTTTTACACCAATTTTTTTTTTATTTTGAATACGTTACAAGCTTTTGAATCAACCGATACTACGTATAACTACACTTTTTCAATGAAGGGTATATAAAAGCTATACAAAATAAAAGAGTATATGCGAAAAATAATAAAAAGACCAAAGCAAAAATGAGGTAAAATTAGTGTAAGATACAAAGAGACCGGTTCGATGACATAACAAGCAAGATACATTAATAGCAACAACAACAACAACAACAAGAAATTGTGTACAATTTTACTGAAATCCATCGAAGAAGCAAACAAAATCCAGATAAAATGTTGTGGAACTAAAGGCAGACAGCTTAAAAGAAAAGGTCAGGTCTCAATGGTATTTGCACTGATATAGCACATAAAAAATAAAAATAAACTTCAAGAAAAAGAGAAAATAATGTACATATAGCTCACTTTTTGCACTTTTTGCACAGTGTACCATAATTGGCACAGAGATGATGGCGTCGGCGTTATCGTCATCGAAAAAAAGTAAAGCAAAGTGCAACAGATTAAATCGGTCGATGTCGAAGTCGTCCCATTTGCCATACATCCGTTTCACGGATCCGCCAACGCTCAATAACCTAGTTTGTCGTTTGGACATCTATTACCATAAATGTCGCATTTTGGGGCCAAAACGAGCGACATTCAATTCAATTGTTGAAAATGCAGACAATTATAACAGGAAAATGTTTTTCGTATTTGGCTTTTCACATTTTCTTGACGATTTGCTTTCGGCGGGAGCGCTTTTTGGACTTTTCTTCTTAAGTTGGCCTTTGCGTGCCGTTGCTCATTTAGCCCATTTTTTTTATGGTTTGTTTTTGCTGTATGTGTTGAGATTTGTAGTACGCCAAACGCACTACAATAAAAACAAACATGAGAAAAGACTAGATACGCTGAAACCGAAGTTTTAATACTCTTTACACAGTTAATAGGCGTTTAACTTTAAAGGATATTATGGCTCCAATCTGCGTTCATTCATACTTATTCTTGGTGTAATATATATAATTCCAATATTGACAAGAATGTAGCAAAAGGTGCTCCAATCCGTTTCGCTGCCGTTATAAGAAGAGGTAGAGAAGCCGGAAGTGGCCTTCTGTTTTAAATTGTCAGATGGATAGGAAAAATATATGAAGGTTACATTGACTTTGAAACTGGATTGCTATCACCTTTCACTTTACAGTCCTACGGAATCAGAATGATATTACAGAAGGTAGTAAAAGTATATTGCTATATTAATTGATTCGAATGGAGCATTCGAAGATAACAATACAAAGTTTAGCTTATAAGACAAAACCAAAAAAAAAAAAAGTTAGAAAACTATTAGCAAAATCTACTTCATTTTCAAATTGCATTTGCTGCCCGTTGCTACAAGATAACTTAGTCCACTTTGGCGTGGACAAAAAGAAATTTTGAAAATCTGACCTAGATTATGCTATTTCTCTGTAACTAGAATTCTCAGAGAGATATATGACATCACAACCCAGCTCACATTACTGCCAAAACGTGTAATTACTGCACAATTTTTTATACCATGCATCCATAGGGTTAAAGGGTACATTATGTTTGTGCAAATGTGGCTAACCTCACTCTAAGGGACCTTCCCCATACAAACCTGCATTCCACTTATAAGTTCTCGTATAAAATTTTGTTTTGTTTTTGTTGTTTTTAAGCTACAATACATACGCCAAATTTGGTGACCATATCTTGCAACAACTCCAATGCAACGTTCGATATGCGAAACTTTGTGAGGTTTTTTTTTTTGAACCACATGTTGTCCAGGTTCATGTCAGCTAAATCAGCCCATACCGTGCGCCATTGACAGTCACCGTCTAGCCATTCTCAATTCGGAAGCCTGATCGAAATCGATACCAAACAGTAAGATTCTCCGAATGCAAAACGAATGATACTGCTGTAGATTATTCTCTTCCAAATCTGGCAATTCAATGCTTGTTCACGAAACCGTTCAACGAAAACTGTGCATCATCACTTGAAGATGATTTTTTCGCCAAAATTTGAATCCGTTTTTAACTGTTCCAGAGGACAATCAGCGAACGGAAATGTCATGGTTACTATGACATAACATAAGCGACTGACCTATCGAAATACATATATCGTATTTAAAAATGTGAGAGTATTAGTTGAAATCACAATCGGGGGTGGATAGACAGACGGACATATCTAAAGCGTCACTGTACTTGATGTTGATCAAGACTCTATGTATATATTTTATGGAACTTACCTTCCCTCTTTTAGTGAGTTACATACTTTCAGTCAAACTAATAGTACAGTTTTCACTCTGTGTGTGAAGAGTATACAAGTTAACCCTCGTCATATCCGTTGGGGAGCTGGTGTCGTTAATTACCACCCGAATGGCGGTCGACTCAAACAAATAGCAAACTTTGTTCAACTTTCTCAATAGTTTTTGTTTTCTGTTTGCTATTTTGTTTCAGCAATTGATTTTTGTTTGTAACTTTTCAAATATTTGTACGTTAACTGAAATGTCGAATATACTACAAGTAAAAGTTGCCACACATCATCATCATCATCATCAATATCAAACTAAAATCCTTCAGCATGCCATGAGCCAAGTGCAAGGTGATTATTTGCAATTTACACTGTGACGTTAATGAAAGCGTTAGTCGTAAATATTTTATGATCTCTCTATTGCTCTCGCTCTCTCTCTCTCTCTCTCACACACACTGTCTAAACTAATACAAATAATAATTTCAACATTCCACACACGTGGCTAACTGTTAACTACGTATGCCGGCCGCTACTTTTTGGTCATCCGTTCGTGCTTTGCATGTTATATGTTGTGAAGTGGCTATTTAGAAAGGGCCGGGCTGGTCTCTCGCAATGTAACGACGATCGTGTATCGCTTCATTGATGAATTTACATTGAATTTCAATACATAATTGAAAAACGCCAGCCATTTCCATTCACTTGTCGGCGGTATCGGCGCAATTCCATTTACACTTTACGCCACTCCAAACGCTTGATTTTCCACACACAAGTCGCTTCGCTGATTGTTTTTCCAATTGGTCATTGACATCAGCGGTACAGTTACATGGCGCGTCGTTTCGTTCAAATATTTATTGCCAAAGCCAAGCTAAGCCAGGTTGAACAAACTCTCAAGTGTGGTTGGGTCGTCACTCGACTCGACTCGACTCGACTCAAATCGAATTGACTCTGGCACGCAAGTAATCACTCGTATTCATTTACTCATTCATTCAAACATTCATTTATTAAGCTGCAGTCTCGAGCCAGTGCAAACAGAATACCAATTAATGCAAATCATAAATTAAAGCAAACAAAAAAGAAAAAAGAGAAACATTTTAGTTAAAGTCACTCATATTCTTATTCTTATTTTTATTTTTATTTTTATTTCTGCGCAGATATTGACAACGATCCAAATCGTGCACCACCATGTGATCCCGCTGTTTGCGTGCTGCCCGACTGTTTCTGTTCGGAGGATGGTACTTCCATACCCGGCGATTTGCCTGCCAAGGATGTGCCCATGATGATTACCATAACGTTTGATGATGCCATCAACAACAACAACATTGAACTGTACAAGGAAATGTTCAAGGGACGCAAGAATCCAAATGGTTGTGACATCAAGGCCACCTATTTCGTTTCGCATAAATACTCCAACTATTCTGCTGTACAGGAGACCGCACGTAAGGGTCATGAGATCGCTGTGCACTCGATTACACACAATGATGAGGAACGCTTCTGGTCTAATGCTACCGTCGATGACTGGGCCAAAGAAATGGCTGGTATGCGTATCATTGTCGAGAAGTTTGCCAATTTGACCGATAACTCTGTTGTGGGCGTACGTGCACCATATCTGCGTGTCGGTGGCAACAATCAGTTTACCATGATGGAAGAGCAGGCGTTCCTGTATGACTCCACCATTACAGCACCATTATCGAATCCACCACTCTGGCCGTACACCATGTACTTCCGTATGCCACATCGTTGTCATGGTAATCTGCAGAGCTGCCCTACACGTTCACACGCTGTCTGGGAAATGGTTATGAATGAGCTGGATCGACGTGAGGATCCTGCCAATGATGAATATTTGCCAGGCTGTGCTATGGTAGATTCTTGCTCAAACATTTTAACCGGCGATCAGTTCTACAATTTCCTGAATCACAATTTCGATCGCCATTACGATCAAAATCGTGCACCACTGGGTCTTTACTTCCATGCCGCTTGGCTGAAGAACAATCCCGAATTCCTCGATGCTTTCCTCTATTGGATCGATGAGATTTTAGCCAATCATAATGATGTCTACTTTGTTACCATGACACAAGTTATACAGTGGATGCAAAATCCACGCACCATTAGCGAAGCTAAGAACTTCGAGCCATGGAGGGAGAAGTGCGTGGTTGAGGGCAAGCCCGCCTGTTGGGTGCCTAACACATGCAAGTTGACTTCCAAGGAGGTGCCCGGTGAGACTATCAATCTGCAGACCTGCGTGCGTTGTCCCAATAACTACCCATGGGTGAACGATCCAACCGGCGATGGTTTCTTCTAAGTCAAGCACTATAAAACAGACAACACTACTACTTACAACAACAGTTTGGAGATAGAGCAATACAGCCAACTCTTAAAATTTTAACGATTGGCATACGCTGAGTTAAATTTAATTTCAGCAATTTGTAAATACAATGAATACACTACAAACAAAGCCTCTGTTGAAACTTCTCCAAACTGACTAACCCATTTTTACTGTCTTAATGTCTCTTTTTTTCTCAACTATCCAATTATTTGAATTTCTGCCCAAATATGCAAGACTTTGACTGACTACGGGGGCGCAGCAGTCGACGACAACGGCAACACCTGCCGTAGGGAGTACTGTGGGTGTGGCTTTTTTTTCAATACACTACACAGTACAACAAACCAACCAAGCCGTCGTCAACGTCGTCGTCGCAATTATGTGCGCGCTCCTGAGTCGTTGCTGTGTTACGATAATTTTTTTTTATAAAAAATTACTACAAAATAATCAAAAAATCAAAAAAAAAAAAGTTTACTTTTTTACGAAAGATGAAGAAATTGTTCGAGAAAATTGTTTAATTTACTATTTAGTATGTTATTTGTACGTGTATGTGTATATTTAAATATAATGATATATATTTTTTATATATATACTTATAAAAAAAAAAGAAAGATACTTTTTAATGTTAAAAAAAAAGAAAAAGATAATTGAGTTTTTTGCAATCTATGCGCCAAAATAGGCATCAACGTTAATGTTTAGTTATGCAAATGACAAAAAAAAAAGGCGAGCGAATTGCTTAGAATTGTAAAAAAATAATATAAATCAAAATAAAAAATCGTAAAAAACAGAAGAAAAAACATGTGTCTACTTTTTAATGAAATATATAAAAGAGCTTAAATAGTTGGGTATCTACAATATATATATTAAACGGCTGCTACGCTTACAGTATACAATCGATTTTGGTAAAAATTTTATAGCACTCATTTGCAGATATGCACAATCTGTATTTCATCAAAATCGGTTGAATATTTCGTGCGTAAAAGGCTTAAAGAATTGGCTTTATATGAAATAATAAACGTACACGCATGTGATCAGTTAGTTACAAGCTGTTAAGATTCTGCGTGCGTGAAAGAGCTAACAGATTGCTTGTTTTAATTTGTTCTGTTTTGGTGACTGTCTCTTTCTTTGAAGTTGTTGTTGTCGTTGTGATTTGCGTACGGTAAAATAGCAACAAAAGCAACAACAGCATAAACACAATAATATACAAAATTATTGCTAGATTGCAGTCGATGAACTCGAACGCTGGATATACAGTATCTAGTAACTTTCAAAAAGAAAACTTAGCTGCATATGCACACATGCAGCGCTAGCTTTTTGTTTTTTAGTTAATGACATCCAAATGAAATACAATTTAAATGAAGAAGCATCAGCAATATTTCCCAATCGTAAATAATACCGCATAAAACAGTTTTATTCAAATCGTGCAGCCAAGAAGTCATATACATATATATATATATATATATATATATATATATATATATATATATATATATATATATATATATATATATATATATATATATATATATATATATACAGAATTTTAAGTAGGTATCTACGACGAATACCCACTAACTTACTAACCAGTTTCTTTTTTGTAGGTATGTGATTTCGAGTTTTTGATTTAATTCAAGATATCTTAAAATATCGTATTTCATTTTCGATTTCGTACGAATTGCATTAAGTATGTAAATTTTTTAACGTATTTTTTGTTTGTTTTTTTTTTTGTTTTTTTGATTTCTGAACAGGTTTGAAAAAGCGCCTACCACAAAATTAGACTACGTAGACAGACAAATGTACAGATTGATAGCTAGCAACTAGCAAAAGTGCTAGTGCAGATCAGGCCAGATTTAGATATATTTGATTTTAATATGCGAAATTATTGCTAATTTGTATGCTGTCACAAAAATTAATGCAAAATGGTGTGACTATGTTTTTTGTTTTTGCTTTTTATACAATACATATAAAATATATTTCTGACAGTATCCAGTTCTTGAAAAACGTTAGAATAAAAATTTTAACAAATTATGAATTGTATCTAAATGGAATTTATACTGGCAGCAGCTATAAATAAAATACGAACCAGTTTACTACTGCTTCCAATAATTTTTATACAAGTATCTTTAAGCTTATTTCATAGATGCAAATTGCTTGAATGTTATTAGTAAAATTAGTACAAAGGATTGTTTTTTTCTTTTTTTTTTATTTGGAAATTCCAGCTACAGATACATACACATATTATTATGTATTGTAGTTTACTAAAATCTTTTTTTTGCCACTTTTACGCTTTTTTTGTTTTTGTTTTTGTTTTTTTTTTTTTGCGCAAATAAAGTATCTTTTAGCGCGCATAAATAAGTTTTATCACCAATCAAGGTAAGCGGCTTCGTCGTTCGTGCGTTCCGTCGTTCGGTCGTTCGCTGCCTGCCTGCAAACAAGTATCTTGAAATCGAAATTGTAGCAAGTCAAAGCAGCTTGGAACGGCATGTAAACTTTTACTTTTGCATTCATTTTGATACTACATAAATATTACACCGTGCACCGTCACTCTAAGGTACGGTTTCGGTAAGTGAACCAGTTGCAGTTGAAGTAAACTATAAATTTGCATGTATCTCAATAAAAAATATTTAAAAAAAAAATCAACCTATGCAACAGGTTCAGCAAGTGCTCTAGGGGCTGGCCGACCTGTACAGATCTAGCTTCCTAGTTCTATGAGTTGATTTAATGAAGCCACCGTCGCGTCGTATACGCATAGTTTACTAACTTGTTGTCATGCCAATTTAAACTTGACTCGCATTGACGTCAGTTGTCACCAGAGGCCAGATCCTCATGTATCTACGAGCATCTATCAGACGTCAAGTATCTTTGAATCTGCGTAAATTAGTTAATGTGTAGACATAGACATTAATTTGAGTTTTTCTTCTTTTTTTTTTTTTTTAATTTTGCTATTCTCATGTAAATTCTATTTTAAATATTGTTCAGCAATCTATTAGATACGCTTTAACTAAGGAGATTAATTCAATAGATGAATAGCTGCATGCTGTACTGCGTGACATTTGCAACAGTAAAAAAAAAACTATTAATTTGATTATTATATATATATATACATTTTGTTTTTACATATACACATATATACATATACATATTTTTTTTTTGAGGGATTATTATTCAAAATATTTTGTACAATTTTATTTTAGCTAATTCCAGTTTTTGAAAAGTTCACAAATTGCATAACAATGTGACAGCTGATGATGATGTTGATCGTACTTTGAAGCCAGCTGAACAAATTTGCGTATAAATTAATTTATTTTTGATTTAATGAAGCAATAAAAAATATATAAAATATCTGGCATCTCGATTACAACCAATAAACGAACGTATGAACGAGCGAACCAAAGGAGTTTAGTATTATATAAGAATGCCTTGAATTGTGTTTGGTTTTATACACTTCATACTCGCTTATGGTAAAGTTTAGTAATTTTCGATTAGAAATTTGTAATATGAGATATCAAAATTTAGTATAGAGTTGTTTTACTGAACTAACGGAATGAGAAAACATTTATGCGAAAATATCTTTAAAATTGTTCTTTGAAATATAGATGTGAGCATAAAGATGTCGTATAATAACTTGAATATGCTATGTAGGTTTGTATGGAGCTCTATATAAAAAATTTATGTATAACATAATTTGTTAGTGTAGCTATAAGACACAAAAGTAATAAATTAGTCAAAGAATTTAGAAAACTAATTGCGAATTATAAGTGCTAGTAAGGTTTAAGTGAAAGATTACAGTTCGCAGCTTTTGAATGAAATAAATATGCGAAATAAAACTAAATAAAACCTTTGAAAAACGATGAAGAGTTGAGAAAGGGAAGAGAGTGCACATCAGACACAATAGCAAACAACAATCGCAAATACTTCCGAGCGCATTTGCATAACTCGTTATGTCTGTCTCTTTACTAGCGTATCAATGGGGAGGAGAACAGGAGTCACAAAGCAGCAGCATACGTCATTGCTTGACTAGTGCGTAGTATGTACGTCTAGTGAGAACGTACTTATGTATTAGTAAGAGAGCCAATTTAAAAGTTGCGAAATTCTTAATGGTAAACCAATTATATAAAAAGAGATTTGGTACACTTTACAGATGGGCCATATAAAATTTAAAATGTTCAATTAAAAAAGCATATATTGCGCAAACAGCTACGCTATTTCCGGGTGTCCCGCAACACCTCAACTTTTCCTTGTATTATGTACCTGATTTAATATTTAACGAAATATTAAATAAAAACTTATTAGATAATGTCAGAACAATATTATATTTATCGCGTTATGAAATGGCTGCCCCTTGAATAAATGGAGAGCTTTAGAGCTGCGCAAGATTTTCTGCTATAGACCGCAGTCAATAAATGATTCCATCAAGAAATAGCGACAATATAGGACCGCTTCGAAGAAAAGAGCCTAGTCAGAATGATAGCAGATTACTACTGTTTATTTCAGTGAAGCACTGATGTTTATAATTCATCATTATCATGTTAAACGAGTTTTTTTTTAACCAATCGTTTCAAGATCAAAAATAGTAATACATTTTTTTTAATATGAAGAGAGAACAATAACAACTTTTGTTACACAGAAAAATTTAAAAAATGACCTCCTGTTTTCGAAATTTTGTTTTTGAACCTGTGAAACTAAGTTGTACGTGCCTTAACTGTGTGCACTGATGGTAGTGCGACTATATCCACTTTGCAGGCTTTTAGAAAGTTAATTTACCGTCTAGGTGCTGGCTAATTTGTATGTAGGAGAAGAGCATAAACTCTATTAAATAAAATTCAATATATCCCAATATGCTCCAACTAGAGGCGAAAGTATAAGCTACTACCTGGCGCTTGCAACGTTGTATGCGCCCACTTCCACAAAATGACGAACAGAGAAAGGGTCAGTAGCTAGCGTACACACTTACTATGTGTGTATTCAAACAAATTCTTTTTCACACATTCATATGTGTTGACTACAGATCAACTGCAATCTCATGAACTTTTAAATGCATACAGTGGTTTTTAATAGTTCATTTCCAATTACTACATTCGATTTTTCTCTTTGATCACTCATACATGACCTTATAAGACAGACACATGAACGCTATACAATCTATGGCTTTCAGCTATACAACATATTTTAATTATCTCCATCTCGCTCAAACTAACTACTTTACATTTATTCATTACATTTATGTGTATACTTACTTACTTAGGTGGCTCTACAACCGTCTATCGGTCAAGGCCGCACTTAAGAAAGCGCACCATTCGGTGTTGTTTAGTGTGCGCCGGCGCCAGTCGCTGACAATCCGGAGTTCTTCAGTTCATCATAGACCTGATCTTGCCATCTTAAGCTCCACCAATCAAGTTCAGGTTTCCGTCGTAAACCTTTAGTGCTGGAGCTTCGGGATTCATCCGGATGAGGTGACCAGCCCAGTGCAGCCGCTGGAATTTAATGCGCTGGACTATGTCAACCTCATCATACAGCACATGGTTCATACGGGTCCTAAACTCGACGAAAACTCTAAGGGGACCAAAAATCCTACAAAGAATCTTCCTCTCGAACACTCCTGTATCCGTTGATGTCAGTGTCAATGCTTCTGCGCCATAAAGCAGGACCGGGATTATCAGTGTCTTATAGATTTTTATCTTTGTAGTTCGAGAGAGGCCTCTACTTCTAATTTGCTTGCTGAGCCCAAAGTAGCAGCGATTAGCAAGCGTGATTCTTCGTCTGATCTCTCGGCTAACGTTGTTGTCGCTGGTAATTTCTGTTCCCAGATAGACGATGTTTTCTACAACATTGAAGTTGAAATTCTCCATACTCACAGACCTTCCAAGACGCGCTGATGGTCTGCGAGTGGTCACCAAGTACTTCGTCTTGTCCTCGTTCACCGCTAGGCCCATGAGACGTGACTTTTTCTCTATCTCCGAAAACGCCCTGCTTACTCGCCGTTTGTTGGTGCCTATGATGTTTATATCATCAGCATATGCGAGTAGCATCACTTCCTTATGGAAGATAGTGTCCGATCGTTATACGTGTGAGCATTGGCCTAGGATGTACTCCATCAAGAGATTGAAAAAGTCGCACGATAAAGCATCACCCTGTCTGAAACCTCTTTTGGTATTAAAGGGTTCGGAGAGGTTTTTTCCTACTCTGACGACGCTTTGGGTGTGTGAGAGCGCCATAATGCAAAGACGAACGATCTTTGCTAGGATACCAAGCTCAGATAGGGCGTTGAAGAACTTCTTTCTTATCGGCATGTCGAAAGCTGCGTTATAATCGACAAATAGGCTGTGTGTGTTTTTATTGTACTCATGGGTCTTCTCCAGGATTTGGCGTAAAGTGAAAATTTGGTCACTGGTCGACCTCTTTGGTCTGAAGCTGCACTGATACTGGCCTATCAGTGCATTCGTGTGTGGCTCCAGCCGTTTACACAATACGCGGGACAGAATTTTGTATCCTATTGAAAGGAGACTTACGGAGTCTCCTTTCATGAGGATAGGACAAAGAACACTGAGATTCCAATCGTTGGGCATGCATTCATCGGACCATATTTTGCACAAGAGTTGGTGCATACGCCTTACCAACTCTTCGCCACCGGTCTTGAATAACTCAACTGGCATTTATGTGTATATCTTCATATATTATAGCCTATGTGTTATTCTGATATATGAGATATATTATTGTAAAGTTTCATTAAAATCCATTCAGTAGTTTTTGCGTGAAAGAGTAACTAACATCCATACAACCTTCGCGTTTATAATATTAGTAGGATGTGCAATTTTATAGCCATAGATTTTAAGTACCAAGGAATAAAAAAATAAAGAAATGTGTGAGACTCATCCATATAAGCTCGCGTGGCAAGCTAAACCCGTACACTCATAAAAATCGGTCTAAAATCAAAAAAATGGTTTTGAAATCCAGACTATCTGGTGACGAACTTAGGGTAAAGTGTCGGGCTGAAAATCAGAATAATGGTCTTAATTCACGCTGTGACACTCTCAGCACTGAAGGAGCAGACAAGAAAAATATTGCATCCTAAAAACATATGCATATATTAGGTTTTAAATCTTAATAAGAATAGGAGTTACAGATCAATAATACAGGGTGTCTCAAAAGAAATTTCATATTTGATTTGCTGTGTGTGTGTGGGGGGGGGGCGGTATGTTAATCGGTAGCCTAGCTTTTGGGAATTTAGTCGCTATGAAGCGTTTGTCGGGAGCGGACCGTGCGTTGTGCGTTCGTGAGTTTTACAAAAACTGTAATTCAGTGACTGTAGCGCGTAGAAAATTCTGCAGTATTCGAAATGTTCGTCATTTAAATGATGCGCCAAGCCCTCGACTCATTGGATGGGTCGAGAAGTTTGAAGAGACCGGTTCAACGCTGGAAAAATCAAAGTCCGGGCGTCCAAGGTCTTCGAGAATGTTCGAAAACGTAGACAGTGTTACTCAATCTATTTGTCACAACCCGGACCTTTCGTTTCGGAAGCGTGCTGTTGTTTTAAACGTGCATAGAACATGGTTCCAGCAGGACGGGCCTGCTTCACACACGTTCAACAGGTCTCTACTACGAGTTCATGAAATTTTTCCTGGCAAATTGATCTTCAGGAGAGGTGACATAAATTGGCCTCCACGAAGTCCCGATTTAACCCCTATGGACTTTTTCCTGTGGGGTTACGGCAAATCTAAAGTTTACGGCAACAAATCGACTTCCCTGGCACAATTAAAAGGAAATAACAGTCACGAAATGGCAGCCGTCACGGAGAATACCTGCCGAGCAGTCATAGGAAATTTTTATGCTCAATTAAATGAATGCCGTGAACGCAACGGTTTATATTTGGACAATATCATTTTTAAGAAATAAATTCTCAAAGTGTGTTTTTTAATATGTAATAAACATTTTTTCAATAAACTACTTTTTTATCGATTTTTTAAATGTGAACTTTCTTTTGAGACACCCTGTACATTGAATAACATTTAAATGTTAACATGCTCTTGTTTACCGCTTAAATGGTATAAATATTTCATTTAAACCCAGATTAAAGTTTTTAATACTTATTTTCTGCATGTTTCCGATGACAGCGCCCGCATAAATAACTGAAGCTATTATGTTAACCTTGTTAAACAATAAAGGTTGATACAATTTGCAAACTGCCAATAAAGCAATGCTAATGAATTTCTTTGCCAAACAAACTAATTGACTGCACCTAGTAGACAGTAAGATCAGATGAACTATTCACCAAGCAACAATTTGCAAAGTCATACAACAAGATACATATATGGATATACTAACTGAAGCAGCATATATCGGCACTATACAGGTATGTAGATACATATATGCATGTTTATATATTACATACTATGTAACTACATATGTAGATCCATCAATGTGCATATAACTTCAGCAACACTCATCCGCACACTCTCTAGAGTCGGTCGATCTGTTTGTCTGTTAGTCGATCTGTTGGTTGGTCTTCATAAATTAAACTCGAATCTCAGCGTCTCGGGTTTCGATTATGCAATTCACTGTCGCTGCTGCGTCTTTGGTTATGCATTTTGTCGGCGGTACAGGCTCATCTGCCGCCTTTATTTCCTTCATTAACAATTCCGCTGCGGCTTTTTGCAGTTTCGCTTCGCTCTGCTTCACTGTACTCCACTACACATCACTACAGTCCAGTCCCGTCCAGTCCAATCCACTCTACTCCATTGGAAACTTCGCAGCTTTAGACAATGTTTCAGTTTTAGTTTCGTTTTATACAATTTCTCTTTTCCATTTGTTGGCTCGAAGACTTTTTGATGGTTTGGCGCCGATAAATTAGGGTCTCGAATTGATTACAACTTGGTTTTTTGTTTCTTTGGTGTTTTTGGTTTTATTGACCGCAATGCGAATTGCAACAATTCGGTTTATTGGCTTTGCAGAAATTCGCAAGATTTCATTATAAGGCGCTAATTTGTGCCCAAGTCAAGATTATGAAAGATTGATTGAGATGAGGCAAATCGCAAAACCAAAATTAAAGCCGGAAATATTTATTAATTTGGCATTTGATGTGAATCTAGCGCCACATTGCGTTAGAATCAATTAAATACGAGTATATATTTAAATAATTTGATAAATTTAAAAAGATACACAACAATTCTTCAGCATAAAAACTTGTTTGACATTTCCACAAAACCAGAGAAGGAAAAACAAATTAAATTTTGTATTTTTTGTGCTAAGCATGTCACAGACAAAACCGCAAAAATCCCCCAACAAACAAATTGAAGAAAATAAAAACAAGTCAGTGTGCTTTTGTCGAGGTGTTTAAATTTATTATACCCTGCATAGAGATGAGCAGTTTGTGGAAGAAAAATATATCCGTGTAAGCACTTAGTGATGTCTTAATTCGATATTTTTGACAAGAATAGTTTTTCTGTGGCAAACAAATAAAAAAATCCATATTGCAAATACTAAAGATATGTATTTTCAAATATTAAAGATACAAAAGAATACTTGATTTTACATTCTTCACACATAGAGTGAATTGAAAATTACATGTAAAGAAATTCTTGTATCAAACCAGAAGTAGACAAAATGATGACTTCTCTTGCTATATTCTGTAATGTATGATCTGCGACAAATCAAATGACTTTACCGGATTTCGTGCTTTCAACACTACACGATGTAAAACAAACCAGTCTCACGTTGCAGCTGGATTTCAGATGAGCCTACTCTGTCATGTTGGGTACGACATGTCATGTTGGGTACAAGCTCTGAGGATATTACCAATAAAGTTATGCTATTATAGTAGGATGCGCAAAAATACGAGTTTGGACCAATTCATTTTTACAGCCAATATCAAGAATTTTGAGGCATTGAACCGTCCTACATTAATGAAATTGTTTTTACATTAATTACGTTCACAATTTTCCGTAAGGGCGGCTATACTTAAGGTAGCCCTGATCGTATTTCCAGTTCAGATTATTTCCTTATTACTTCTGTGGTTCTTCAGAGAAATGTAGAGTGACCTTAAACGTTCCTTGAAACTTCGTAATATAGTGCGTCACTTATCCACCTGTTCTGAGCTGGGCCTATTCGGTGAAGGTTTTAAACCACGCGGCTATACGTATCGGCTTTTGTAAACTATTACTGATCTAATCCTCGTCTATGGCGAATCAAAGGTACACCGAAACTGATGTACGGAAAAAAACTGATCGTGACAGCTTTCGCATAGTACTAGTCAGACCGTCATAACTGTAAAGTTAAGACACAGCGGAATGAAACACTGAATCACGGTTTGGTTCGTTTGGCACTGTAGAAAAACATGTTTTAGGAAAACATTTTTAATGTCAGACCCTCTTGACTCCTAATAGAGTATCAATTTCAATATGCCAAGCCCATTTTTACGGGTAGTACTTACACAAATATCAATGCCAACTTCAAATTTGATTTGTTAGTTTTATATAGACAGACGCTTCACATATCTATCTATATATATAAAAATGGAAGTATGTATGTAGGTTACCTATAGACTCCGAAATCGCTCAATCGATTTTGATCAAATTTTGTGGCAATATTCAAAATAGTCCCGTGGGACTTTTTAGATTTTCCTTCCATTTTTTTTTTTTTTGTTTCAATAAGAAGGAGCATATGGATGATGGGGAAGGAGGGCAGGGGAAAGGAAAGGGCCGCGTACAACGTCGCGGGGACCTACTAGTATATAAATAAGCAAGTGCAAAACGTTCACACCCTTTTTAACATAATTAACCACAACATATTCGCTTGACTTTCAATTTGTTTGAAAGGTTGTGAAGAGGAGCAGGGAGAATGTAATTTGTTTTCTAAAGTATTGCGTCTAAGGTAGACAAAGACTAGGTAATGCCCTCAGCCACTCACAAAGACGTGACCTATAAAATAACAACACAAAAGTCAAAGTGAGTGATGCCATAGGAGTAAGCAACAGTTGAAAATGTATTGTTTTGATTTGGCGAGACTGTATTTACACAATGAAATAGAGGAATTTGATTTGTCCATGAAGAAATATATAATAATGTACCATATTCCACATAGCTACTCTTTTTTCAGTTTCTTTCGGTTCCTTTGCTTTCAGTTGGAAGAATAGAGAACAAATATTCTCTATCTCTGTCGTACTCTACAAGGTAATTTACAATTTATGACACGAGCAGCTCAACATTAGGCTCGAAACAGGTGTGTTCACACTTGCGAATATGTTGGCAAGCATCATTTGAGGGTGATTTTGATTGTGTTTTTGTTGGTAAAATTTTAAAAGAAGAGAAATGAAACAAAAAAAAAACATTTGTGTCTGCTTTGCACTGCACGACTTTTTCTGCGAATGTTTCTGAGTCATAATTTGTACAGTGTACCAAAATTCAACACTAATGCAACGTAACTAATTCATTCTTTTTTTTTCTCTTAGCATCAAGCAGCAGACTTCGGCATTCGTTCGTTAACGATGGTATTCGTTCTTTTGTGGCTATGATTTAGAGGCGAAAGCGTTTTCCGTGACACTCCTGTATTATTGATTTTTATTATTGGGTGCTTTTAAGACAAAAGGTAGAATTTCAACATCTGGGAGAACGCTAGTCATACAATAATAGCCAAACTCCTTTCCCCCCTTTTTGGCTATACTTCTAAACGAAGCAATGAAAATTCTATTTGGTTACATGTACATAGTTTCAATTGATAAGATTGCACTTCTTAGATGTGTAAAGAGTATTTTATAAATGTTGGTACGAAGCTAGCTTTTCTTTTGCAAATTCCTCGAGTATCACCAATTGTCTAACTTTTGCATTAGTACCAAACCCTGACAGTATTAAGGCCAATTTCTTGAGTATCATCGAAACAATCACCTAAGGAATATGATTCGCATATTCAAACCAAATGATGTTACTGTAGTAGTAAAAAAAATTAAGAATAGGGGGCAGTGTCGGCGTTCATTCTGGGACACTGATTTCTAAGCTATACGCCGTTTATCAAAGCTAGTAGAATATTCGAGATATTTCAGTTCGGAAAATTAAGGATGAAGTTCCTCAGTTATGTAGCTACGTATGTAACCTTTATTTTCATCTTTCAACCAAGATCAACATCTTTGCAATCGTCCATAGTGAATATTTTGGAATTATTTCCATTTGTACGATGCAGGAAAAATATGTTTAAGCAAGGGAAATTGGGTTTGTAATGTTTCTTTCTGTAAGTTCAAAAATGGAAGGATGTTTACAAATGCACAGGAATCACTGAGACTTTGGAGAAGTTACTATTTCGTAGACACGTATATCTATTACCACTAGTTGATGAAGACTTTGTTCAAACTACTTGGAGTCCTCTCGCAAACCTTCGTCGTGTCTTGAACGGTCTGTGAACATGAAGAATTTCAAATTCAGTGTCTACCTGGGCACAGAGATAACCTGGAGAAAAGGCGAATAATTACACTTGCTATTCGATAATACTTAGGGTTCAGCAAACAAATTAGAAGTAGAGGTTTAGAGGTACGAAGCTTTAAGATGGTAATAATTCCGGTACTGCTGTATGGTGCAGAAGCGTGGACTCTGACCACATCGGATTCATCGTAATCGACAGAAAGTTTCTCGCTAGGATTTTTGGACCTATTAGAGTTAACGATGAGTTTCGGATCCGTATGAACTACGAGCTGTATGAGCTATATGATATAATTTCAGCTAGTCATCTTATCTTTATATGGGAAAATCAAACTTAATTGGTGGACAATGTCCTAGAGGGCAGAAAAAGCCTGGAAAGATCTCCGCAATCTTGGTATTAACATTGACGTTTAGAAAGATTTCAATAAATTACAATAAAAACATTACGATTTAAAAGACATTTGTGCTCAATGTTTCAAGTTTAGTTCTAGCTTTTATATCATCAAACAAAGTTGGAAAAATAGAAGGACCAATAAATATTGCCTAATGTCAAGAATATATTTATCTCTTTAACCAGATCTTATTTAGATGTACTTCTTTCTGTGGGTTTGACAAACGTAATATACCGATTGACGAAGGTGTGCAGGGTGTTTTAAGACAGAAACAGAAATTTAAACAAAGTCCTACAACAAGTTTTGCACAAATGCTACTCAGATATGTATATATGAACATATTTATGTACATATCTATTCGTACGTTAGTTTGAATGTGTTTGTCATAATGACCTTTTAGCAATTTAGGCAATAGTTTAACGAAGGTAGATACATAGCTGCAAAAATTTGGAATTTCTGCTTTTAAACCATTATTGATTTGAAAAGTTATGAATATGGAGAGTAAGAGATAGAAAAAATGAAGTCAAATGTTCACCAGCTGGCTTCGAATTAAAGCATGAAAAATAAATAAGTTCATTTTATAAATATACGAGCATATCTATCTTATTAGAAAAAAAAACTATAAATTTAGGGCATCATTGTCTTGTAACTAAATGCATAAATTATGTAAAATAAAAGTTTTCACTCGTTCGAAAACTAATAGATACATATCTGTACATAGATAGAAAAGGTATTGGAACAAAACCTTTTACTATTACTAACACTAAAAGAAAAGGCCAACTTGCCAGCAGGCAGGTAGGTGGCTTCCTCCATTTAATAACTTTTTTAGCTCCATAGTTCCATCATCATCATCATCATCAACATCATCATTGCCACCACCATCATCATCAGTGATTGCCAGCCAGCATCATCATTTCATTTTCACTCTAATTGAAAAACCAGTTTAGTCGATTAAAAATGTATACATATAAAAGAAATAAAATAAACAAAAAAATAATACATTGGAGCTGCCATTATATCACAATTTACACATTTTACATACCAATGTATATGAATGTATATGGTATATACATATGAATTATGTATTTAAGCGCTCTGATATGATTACTATATCTTTTAGCTAAGAACTTAATTATTAGAACACTCTGAATTCGCGCTGCGAATTCCAAGTTGTGCCTTCCATACAGCTGATCCAAAGGTGAACTACTTTTTTTTCGATGTCACATTACATTAACAAGGAAAATTGTCCACAAAACTGAAGCTGTAATACCCTTCAGATTGATATGTGCTGTCTATATGAAGAATGCTATACAAGACAAAAAAAACCGTTGCTGTCGAGTGTGCTCTCTGATGATATTAAGATAGTCGAATGAAGAGTTAGCATGTCGCTCTCGAAGATTGAAAAAGAGTCACGTTTGATGGAAATACCGATGAACGAGGACAAGACGAAGTACTAGGTGGTCGCAAACCATTGTGTCGTCTTGGATGGTCTGTGAGTATGGAGAATTTCAACTTCAGTATTGTAGAAAACTTTGTCTACTTAGGAACAGAGATAACCAGCAACAGATCGTGCGAAGAGCGAAGAGCCATACTTGGGCTCATTAAGAAAATTAGAGGTAGAGAAGTAGAGGTATAAATCTTTAAGACTTTACCTTTTGAATAACTCCTTATATGAACCATAGATTTATACGGAGCTATATTCTCTAATTCTTGGTCTAATCTGGGTGGGAAATATTTTAAGAGCATTGCAGAAAGATAGAACAAATTTAAAACTTAATTAAAAACAAAAAGTTTGGATATCAAAACTCAAAATTGGGTGGCGGATTTCTATGCATTTATATTTCCCCTTATAGTGGTCCGAGCTAGACGTTTGCATAATATTTTGTTAGAACTTACGTAACATACATTATATGTGATCATTATAGCATAATTAACAACCAAAACAAAAAACTAAAAATGAGGATAAGTTTGTATGGGAGATACAAGTTCATTTAAGTTCATACTTGAACTCCATCTCTTATAGTCTCCAATATTTCGTATTTCAATACTAAAATCGGTTAGACGGACACACGTACATAGCTATATCGACTCGACGTTTAATGCTGATGTAGAATAAATATACCCCACAGATCTTCCACGCTTCTTTCTGACGGTTAAATACATGTGCACAAACCGAATATATCCTTTTATCCTATGGGTACATGATATAAACATTTGTATTTTTTGAGTAGGGGCCATTCAAGTATTACGTAATGTGAAGAGGGGGACGGGGGTGGTTCATGATTTGATACAAAGTATTACAAGTAGGAGGAGGGGCAATTAAGTTTGTGACAGAGTCTTACCAGGGTGAGGGGGTTAAAAATGGGAAAAAATTGCGTACGAATTAGTGAAAACTCTTATTTTTTCATTACAGTGAAAACTATTATTTCTATTTTTTTCTCAGTGCTATTATCAACTGCTATTGCAATTTTGTATGTTAAATAGCGTTTGTTACTGTTCATGCGAACAATATAAAACGTCATTTTATTGAATTAGCTTCTTTTTCATATTAAAGTGTGACTTCTTTTAGGTATAGCAGTTTGCAAAAATCACTGGTATTAGCGAACTGTGATAGCAGTTTCGAACTGTTATTTTTCGATAACAGTGAAAAATAGCAGTGAAGTTAAATATAGCGTGCTTATAATACAAATCGATAGCATTGATAAAAACTCTACATTGGTGTACGTGTTACTGATGTATGAGTCTGCTTATCTGCGATAAGTGCTATAGTAATAACACAGTTGTGTACCAGCGCTGCACGATAGATGT
Organism: Leucophenga montana; assembly: GCA_035044765.1. Taxonomy (NCBI): domain Eukaryota; kingdom Metazoa; phylum Arthropoda; class Insecta; order Diptera; family Drosophilidae; genus Leucophenga; species Leucophenga montana. The sequence goes on along the minus strand of JAWNNQ010001111.1, from coordinate 707,524 downwards.
TCATCTACACCTGTATTGAGTTTTAACTCTCAGTAAGGCCGATCTCTTGAGGAATATGAGCTGCATATTCAAACCAAACGATGTTACTGTGGTAGTCGGGGTCCATTCTGGTACACTGATTTATTCGTCGTGAGTTTGAACACTCTCTGTCTCACCACCGTCCATACAATTGCCTAACTAACTTAACAAATGCAACTATTCGCTTGGGAAAAGGGATTAGCCAAATATGTGGAGCTTTTTACAAGTAATCAAATATGTATTTATATTTTTTGTGGACAAACTGGAATGTATCGTCAAGCCGATCAAGAAACCTCTGAGACTTCGTTTTGGGTGTAACAAATTTGTAAGCAAAGTTATTATACCACTCACATTTAAATTGCATGTACATATGTGAAGTGTATAAAAATGTAACCCACGATTAAATGAACGTCAAATCCAAAGGAATGCCAACAAGCAGCCAACTACGACAAACAAATAACACTATGCAGCTTGGCATAACAAATCCAACAACTGCGTGTATTGTATCTAGATATAGCACTCCCTTCACTAACGCCAACACCAGTAGTTACACGTACTCGTATTGTAAGTAGTAAAATACTTGCTCGATTCAATGCCTTATTGCTTTATTCAATTAAATTGCGGTTTTTAATTAGCAACATTTCTAAGAATATTCAAGAAAGAAATAAAGTCATAGAGTGCGCGCGGAGGCGGCACGCGGCCTCCTGACTTGAATGACACTAGACACAACAGCCGCAAGATTTCTGTCGTTTCAATTTTTCAACTCACAGCTAACGCTTAAAAGAATAATCGAGTGCAGTTCGAGAAGCTAATAGAACTTGTTTTCAAGTTCAGGAAATAATTGCTAAAAACTTTGCAAGTTTTTAAGATAGCTAGGTAATTTTATATTGAAATATATTAATGTAATGGTTCCGTGCTGCAATTGTCGATAAATTGAAATACTAGATGGGATTGTTGAGTACTGCCACCGCTTACAAATTCAGCAGCCAAGTTCAAAAGGCGACAACTCTAAAAAAACGAAACAAAAAGTGCAAAATCCGCAATTATTGTTCAACTGCTGTATCTTTTCTTTTTTGCAGTGTTTTCAATTTCATTATCGGTATCCCTCTGCTTGCTGTCTTCAATTATTGAATAACAACATTTAAATGTATCTTTTTTATGAGTTCCCGTGAAGTGGTATTCATTTTCGGCGATTGCGTGCGCATTGCATAAGTTTTGAGACAATCACGAATAATCAGAAACCAAAAAACAATGAATAAATAAAAGACCAAATCAATATTTAATTGATTAAACGATCACCAGCCAAAAAAAAAAAAAAAAATTAAAAACGCCAAACAAAATCTTATTATTTATTTATGAGTCATTTGTTTTTCAAACTAAATGGATATTACCAAGAAAAGAAGAAAAATAAAACTGAAACTTTAGTTCAACTTCGAAAGACAACAAAAATAAAGAGTATTACGATTTATTTACATTAGTTGCAACTGCTGCTTGTATCTTTTGTGCGGTATAAGTTAACAAGTTTAATAACCTTTTGTCGACGTTGAACGTCGATGATAAAACGATTAGCCACGTTATAAAGAATTTGTTTAGTGTATGTGACTTGCATGCAAAGCCGTGATTACGCATGAGAGACGGGGGTACCAAAAAGCTGATCGCAGATACTTCGAGAAGCAACAAGAATTGACCATTCGAAACGATGACATTTAACTGAATCGCTGCGTTTAATATGCAAACAACACATTTTGCAGTTGTTGGCCAAATTAATATTCCTTACAAGTTGTAGTGAAAATAAAACTAAAAATATAAACTTAAGATACAAAAATCATAATGAAAGCCGCCTGCTCCAACTTCCATTCAATGCGTGTAGAAAGACATGCGCCGCCAGCAATAGTTAGTTTCTTTTAATGTTAAACATTTTACTGCATGCTGCATGTTTTGAATAAAAGTGATACGAAATACAGATATATCAGACCCTCAGACGATAACTTCACGAAACAGCAACAGGCGTAGCGTGATATAGATACATACTCGTATATATAAAGTAGTATGAAGTAACTTTTATTATAGAATCTACAAGAGAATTCAGGGTCATAAGCTGCGCTTGCACAATTCATTTCTAATGTGAATTGATTTATGTCTGACAAGATTAATGTAAGATGTTCAATATATGTACATAAACAAATAAATAAAATATATTTTCTATTAAACAACAAACACTTGCTGTTGACATTTGTGATACGACAATATATAAAACAAGAAAGAAAAAAGCTACAGGTTAATATGTTTGACTACAACATACCCTGCATACAGTCGATCTATATTTTACAGTGGTCCGACCTGTCTAAATGTGGAACATTTTATCGGGATTGCTGTAATATTCATTTACACATGATATTACTAGATTAAGTAATGAAAAAATTATTCTTCACACGAATGCATAAAAGTGAGCTGTGGGTTTGTATGGGACTACCTCAAAAAATGGGAGGGACACGCCCATTTGTATATGTATATGAAGCGGTTGTCCACTAAAATCCACCAAATCGTATTGCAAGCTAATATTGATTTAAATAAAGAATTTTTTCATAAAAAACATAACATAAAATGGAACCATATCGCATTTCAACCTAATGTTGACTCTAAGAAAGAAATTTTTCATACAAAAAGACAAAAGTGGGCAGTAGGTTTGTATGGGGGCTACCCCAAACAGTGGGCGGGTCCCTCCCATTACTCTACATGTGAAGCGTCCGTTAATTAGAAGCTACCATATCAATTATAAAGTTGATGTTGACTACAATAAAAAAGTTTTTCTTACAAAAACTCAAAAGTGGGTGGGTTTGTATGGGGGCTACCCTAAAAAGTGGGCGTGATGGATCAATATTGATACTCTATTAAACTTCAATAAAAATAGGTGTATGGCAAAAAGAAAGAATAAAAATTGGTCCCAAAAAATGCGCAACAACATACAGACGGACAGACAGAAGATCGTCTCAAAAGTAAATATACTTTATGGGGTCTTAGCTGCCTCCATTAACGAGTTACAAACTTTCAGACAAACTGATGTGTGAATGGATATGTGTAATGAAAACTTCAAAATCTTTATCTATATATCTTTAGACATAAAGGTAGTTTCCACTATAATGCATTTGAATATGATTTTAATTAAGGATCATACATGTAATGAACGAATGTAATTTTGAAAAAATTATTTATTTGGTTTTTCGGCTTATGTTAGTCTCGTAGCACAGCAAAGATTATAAATATTTTACGGCTGAATATTATTTTTATACAAAGTATGCTCCTCTGAGCGTTGAGCTAAGTATTTTTTACATACATCGTGTCCAAGCTTAAATATTTAATATTTCTCAGATTGAAACAAGTTTTTCTGAAATTGAAATAAGCGAAAAATAATGATAAATTCGATTACTCTTCCGATTCTTCATCAAACTTACATACCATATCAATTCTTATACTAGTAAGTTCAAAATGGTAGATCAGCTTATTATTCACTAATGATGTTCGAAACACACCCATAAATTCAAGAGAACAAGGGCGTGGGGAGCAACATACACAACAGAAAGCGCACTAAGAACACCAATAGCATCGAACTAAATTTAAACTAGAGATTAAGTACGATGTATCCGAAACTTTGATACCCATTCCGAGTACACTCAGTAATTTTTATGTACAGAAATCTAAATCCTCTAAAACTATCTTGAATATGTTGCAAACTCTCCGAATAACAGATAGTACCCCTTTCACATTGTGTGTGAAGGCTATAAAAAAAAAAATAAGTACAAAATAATATATCTAATAGTCCGAGGTGAGTATTTAACCAGCATCCACACACACGTTCCACAGTGGAGCTTAAGAAAAATTAAACATGTCGGAGCGGCGGATAAGATCGTTGTCGGGCAACACCATCATCCAAAGATATGAAGGTGTTACATTGTTAATTTCTGTACAAATAAAAATAAATATGCAAATAAACGCAGTAAACTGTTAAATTGTGGGATGAGAACTTGTTTTTGCTATAGTTGATCTTAATTAAAAAACTCTGTCTCATTAAAAATATAAAATAATACATAATAATTAGATACTCTGATATGCTGTTGATTTTGTTAAAAAATACTTGTATGCTAAGCATTATTGGCTGGAAGTATTTATAATATTTTAATTCATTCACTAAAGATGAAACCAGAAATTTTAAACATTTATACCCGTCTGAAGAGATCCAATTAATCGATTGCAAAAATATTTTTTATTCCTAGCAAATATAGCGGTTAGACATGTTTCACTTTTTCCCCTAAACGAAAGTGGTAATTTTCCTCTGTCTCGCCGACTGTTTGATGTTGTGAATCAATAGGCTCTTCTTCTCTAGGTTGAAATAAATAACATACAAGTAAATTGATTTAAATTTAAATCAATATTTTAGAGAATTTTATGGTATTAATGATTTCGAGTATATGGACGCTACGAGAACGTCTGACGAACTGCATCCTGTATTTTTAATTTTTAACCACTTTTTCAATTATTTATGGTCGAATCTCACGACTAGTACGCTCGATATTGGCTCTCAAGTCAGAAATCGATGCTGGATTGTCCGCATAGACCAACAACTTCAAGTATCCCACAGAATATAGTATAACGGTGTTAGAGCTTACGAGCCAGGCAATAGGTCCGTTTCTGCAGATTATGTTGTCCTCCAACTCTTCCCTCAATAAGTAGATGGTTGCTCCAAAAGTATGACGTGTTGAAATCAAAAGCTTTTCTGACCATGTTATATCACCTTCATCGCTTAAGTGAATCACTGAACTTTTTGTAATCAAAGATTTACCAAACAATTAGGCATGTAAATTTGCAATCGGCTTTTCGATAAACAAACTTTTTGAGTGTTGCCACATTAAAAAACTGACCTGCCAACAAAACATCCTTTAAATTCATGATCAGCGCAACAAGACGAGTCGATCAAGCCATGTCTCTGACTTAGAGAAACTAAACTTGCGGTATAAACTCTCTAACTGCCGCACGGTTCCAAGATTATCTTAAATTTTATAGCTCACAATTGTTTAACGCAAAGGTAAAGAAAATATATTCAGTTTCAATTTTTTTTTAAATTTTTGCAATAATTTTGTAGTACGCCATGAGTTGACTCGAAAATTGTTTAGCTTACTATGTAATTAAGTTTGACGAAAGCAAAATTTAGATGCATAAAAAGGCATAAGTAGATCAAAAAAAATTTGCGTGTGCAGATTATGTTAGAGTCGAGCACCTTGACTATAGATATATCTTGTTATACCATTCACACATAATATGACATATTATTATCAGTTTCTCTGAAAGTTTGTAACGCATTAAAGAAGACATCATAGACCCCATAAAGTATATATATTCTTGATCAGCTCGACAAGACGAATCGATCTAGTTATGACCGTCTATCTGTCCGTCTGTTAGTTGTTTCACATTTTTTACTGGTATACATTTTTAAGTTAACCAGCTGTAGCCTGGCACCCAGACTTATTTTTATTGCAGAGTATCCATATGGACACGTCCACTTTTAGGGTAGTATACAAACCACCCGTCGCTTTTAACTTTTTTTATAAAAACTTTTTTATTGCAGTCAATATCAACGTAAAAAAAGGTATGCTGGCTTCTTATGGACGGACGCTTCACATTGGATGCGATCTCCCCGCCTTTTGGGATCGCCATACAAACCTACCACTTTTTACATTTTGTATGAAATACGTCATTATTTAGGTCAATATCAGCTTGCAGTTTGATGTGGTGGCTATTTATGGATAGTAATATACTAATGGGGTGTCCCGCCCACTTTTGGGGTAGCGTCTATACAAAATCCCAGCCATGTTTATGTTTTATAAGACGATCTGAAATTTCGTGGTAATGGTTAATGTTTTTTCCTGTTTTTTATTTAAACATAAGTATATGAATTTTAGCTGGCTCCAGGTCATTTTACATTGGGAAATATTATTTACATATATTTTCCCTCAATGCAAAAGAAGATACAACTCTTTGTTTACACGGACAAAATAAACGGTTTCCGATACACGTGTTTCAGGATATGCCAAAACCCATCATCATTGCTTTTATATCATGCTTTTGCTTTTATATCATGCTTTTGCTTTCATATCATGCTTAATTGAAAAACCTATGATAACGAAATGAGAAATTATGTCATTTTGCAGAAAGTGTCATGTTTCCTGACCCATGAAGGCACCCATAAAAAGATCAATAATCGTGAAAGAAATCAAATTTTCCATTATTTAGCTCATTTTTCAATTGTATACATATGTATATCTGGTTGCAGTCCGCGGATAGATAATATTTTTATCTATTTATTTAATTTCGGTTTGTTTCGGAGCGGTTTGAGAAACATTATTTATAATCTGAGGCTACATCCAAGTTTGATTCATCTAGCTCTTAGACTTTTTTTCGGAGATTGCCTGGACTAATAATACAATACACAATATTAATACAGTACGTGCATTAATACGTTACATGCTTTTTGAATGTTAAACATACATAATATGTATGCAGGGTATATAAATATAACCGGCTTTACACGCAACCGCTGGTAGCCAGGTAAGCAGATAATCAACCCACTCCAAAAACTAATTAACCTTTCTTTGTCTTGGCATATCTTCCTTTTTTTTTTGTTGTTGATTTTTTTGTTAATATTTCTTTTCATATATACATATGTACATACATATATATTTAATTTTTTATCTGTAGTAAGCTGCAAACACACCTTACCGACGTTTGGTATTTCCGAAATGAATATTGCATGAAATAAACAAAAAAAATCAAAAAAAGAAAAAAAATTTAAATCAAACTAAATAAACACACGATCCACACGCATTCAACACGAAAAACTTCTCCTAAAAAGCTCAAGTGCGCACACCAACGCAAAACGTGAAGCAGCTGCGCTGCGCATGCGCAAAGCGCTCATAAGCAGCTATGGTGAATTTTTTGTAACAAATTCACCACAGCTTAAATACTGCACATCTTAATAAATAGTGGACAACACCTAGTGGCCAACACCTAGTGTAAGCGTGGCTGTGTATTGGGAAAGTACTTCAACTTCAGCAACAACAGCAGTCGACGCTCCGTTGTCGTTTTTGGTTGTACAGAAAAAGTAATTACGATTTTTTGTGTGTGACTTTTGAGTGTCTTTATTATATTATAAAAAAAACTTTAATTCTTTTGCAAAACAGTTTCTATACACATAAAACTAGAATAGTCTGCCGATTTGCGGACGGACAGACAGACGGAGACAAGATGGCGCGTGTGTTGCCACTTTTGAGCATTTTTTTGCTCTGCTGTGCATTTGGTGAGTGTGTATGCTATAAAATATGATACATAATCTTTAAGTAACTACATATTATTATTATAAGAAATTATGAAGTTTCAAGGTGCAAATTAATTTTACGAAGCTCTTTATTTATTTTTTTTTTGTGTACACAAACCGGAAGTGTTTGTACTAGTGCAGCAGGATAGGAAGTGCACGGCCATCTTTATTTTGCGCCACGTATCTATTTAAAATGTATCTTGTTTTTTTTTTTAATTTCAATTTGAATGCAACTGCGTTTAGTGCACTAGTTTAGTAATATTTTTTAAATATAGTACTTATACAGCTGACCTTTGTAAATGTAACGAAAATAATAGGATTTATCCTATACATTGGCGATTTTTCTTCATGCATAAAGTCGACAGCAAAAAATTAGCATTCAAGGTTGCAAAATGCCACAAGACTTGAATTGTTATAATGAATAATAACAATAAAAAAAGAAACGAACATAAATAAAATAGCTGCCAGCACTCGAAAAAGAAAACCAACCACTTTGGCGGACAGACTTCGAAGTCGAAGTCAACAACAACAGCGAAAATAAACTTGAAACTGACTTCGAACTCTACGCTTGATAACTCATTATTCGCATGCAATGTTTTAGTAGTCGATACAATATAACTTGCCTAAAGAGCGCATAATTTCAAAACACTTAAAACAATTTCAGAAATGTATTGTATGTAAATAATAATTGTACGTCCAAGCTAACCGAGTGAAATAGTAGAGAATTTCCATGGATAAATCTTCAAAACGTTTCAATCCATAAATTTAACAAATTCGTACAACTTTCTACTTCACACTGGACAGACGCGGAATAATGTACCGGCTTTAACTCTTTAACATTATGCCACTTGTATAAGTAGGCCATAAAAATCGGACCATAACTATGGCAACAGGACAGCCAATTAGCTAATAAAGATTACTACGCAAGCGCAAAACTCAAATTAGCAACTCGAATTAGCATTAATGGCTTTTGTAATATAATATTATATACAACAACAACAACACTAAACGGCGATGTTTATGCAATCGCCAATCGCAGAAACTGGTTCCACAGCAAAGTGGTACCAGACACCAAACGCTCAATTCAGCATCCAACAGATACTGAAAAGCGTACTAAGACTTGTCCGTACGGCTAGACACAAACAGCTAAACCACATTACTCGGCGCTGGCATAAATGGTATGGCTTTTAGGCAAGTGCTTAAACCAGTTTCGAGAGCCAAACATCTTGAGTGGAATGAAAATGAAAACATTTCCCTTTCGATTTCATTTAGATCTAATAATAAAAAACAGAAAATGAGAGTTGTTTTTGGTTGGTTGCTTTTATATTTCTAAACTCAGCAGAAAGTAGTAAAAACAAACTAGTATTAATGCAAATTAGATGCTTATTTGCATTTTAAATTGGCATTTTAAAAAATGAATGCTAATTAAAACATAAGCATGTAAAACAGGCCTGTTCCGGTTCTCAATTTTGGGAAGATTTTGCGAACTTGAATTTGATAAAAGGCTGAGAATTCACTTTCGCAAAATATTCCCGAAAGTGATCACTGGCACAAGTCACAAAATCTGAGCTGAGAATTTAGCTGCACCTTACAAAACTCCATTAAGAAACATCTTGCTCCAATTAACTCTTTTATTTCATATATCATGTATAAATACAGCTGCCAGTCAAAACTCAAAAGATAAATTAGAGGGTGTGGATGTCGAAGAGGCATGCGCTGACAGACCTGCAGATGAATACTTCCGTCTCGATACTGAAGGCGATTGTCGTGAAGTTTACAGGTAAGCCAAAATCAAATATTAAAAACTTTGCACACAAGAAAAAAAAAACAGAAAAAAACCTTAAAAAAAATGCATTCAAGCAATATTTTTTCACCAAAAAAACATTTTCGAAACATTTCTCTCCGTCCTATCAAAGATGCGACAGTGCCGGTGAAAACGGCAGTACTCGCCTGGCACCGATCAAATGCGCCGGCGGTCTGGCATTCGATATCGTGCGCCAGACGTGCGATTGGAGATCGAATGTCAAAAATTGTGACCAGAACGAAAGTAAGTTGGGGCCCAATTGAGGCCTTGTTTAGTCACAACTCAAGCGATCAACTTGAATTGAACACAAAAATGATATAAATCGATCCCAAAAATATAAAAAAAAAAAATCTATGTTTATGCTACTGTTCTATTCAGCTCGATCTCTCTGCTCTCTCTCTCTTATATATATATATATCTATCTGTCTCCCTGTATGTATGTATATCTCACTCTCTCTATCTATATAAATATATATATATATATATGTGTGTGTGTGTGTGTGTAATCACCGCATTATCATTTTGTTATAGCTCTGTTTAAGAGATCTATCTAATATTATGTAACTAATTATTCAACAATCAAATCAATCAAACAAACATATCACGCATCTTTACTACCCTACTCAAATTGATTTTTATCAAATTCTTCCTTCCATTCTACCTTCCTTCCAACCAAAGTTCTACTTGAGTAGAAGCAGCAGAATTAGTCGTTTTACATTTTCAATTTTTGAGTTAATGCCCTCTACCCGAACACACAAATCGTATCAATTCACAAGTTCACCAATGTGTATGTGTGTATTAACACCATCCTGACCAAGCCAATTCTTCTTTATGTGTTCCATAGATGTACTAAATCGGGTCTAAAAGAAATTACGTGTCCCTCCGGTTTGGCCTTCGACGTCCTTAAACAGACCTGTGACTGGAAGGCTAAAGTAACTAACTGCGATGAGAAAGAGAGTAAGTGCCTCATAAACAACAAAATTTCCACACAAAAAAAAAAAAAAAATTTTATAAATAAAAAAAGTATATAAAATGTAAAAGTCGAAAGAAAGCTAGCAATATCAATTTGGAACTTTGGTTATTGGTGCCTCTAATAAATTTTTGGAATTTCCGTTTTCACCTTTTCACTAACCAATGTAAACTAACACCCGCTACCCAAAAAATAAGTAAATTATTTCATTAATAAAGCCCAACTAATGAAAATATTTGTACTAAACTCACTCTAGAACCACGCAAGGCGAAACCTATTCTCAAGACTGATGAGCCAATCTGTCCAGAGGGTAAACTGTCATGCGGCGATGGTGAATGTCTCGATAAGGAGGTCTTCTGTAATGGCAAGCCCGACTGCAAAGATGAGTCCGATGAGAACGCTTGCTGTAAGTTAGACAAGTTAGATGCTTTCCAAAAAATGTTTAACATCTTCCAACTTTAGCTGTCGATGAGGATCCCAATCGTGCGCCTGAATGTGATCCCACACAATGTGCTCTTCCAGATTGCTTCTGCTCTGCCGATGGTACACGCATTCCTGGTGGCATTGAACCACAGCAAGTGCCTCAGATGATCACCATCACATTCAACGGTGCCGTCAATGTCGACAATATCGATCTTTATGAGGATATCTTCAACGGTCAACGTCAAAACCCGAACGGCTGCTCCATCAAGGGTACCTTCTTCGTTTCGCACAAGTATACCAACTACTCCGCCGTTCAGGACCTGCACAGACGCGGTCATGAGATCTCAGTTTTCTCGCTCACCCACAAGGATGATCCCAACTACTGGTCGGGCGGCAGCTACGACGACTGGTTGGCCGAGATGGCTGGCTCACGTTTGATTGCCGAACGTTTCGCCAATATTACTGATGGCTCTATTATAGGTATGCGTGCTCCTTATCTGCGCGTTGGTGGCAACAAACAATTCGAGATGATGGCTGATCAATTCTTTGTCTATGATGCCTCGATCACCGCTTCTTTGGGCCGTGTACCAATCTGGCCTTACACGCTGTACTTCCGCATGCCCCACAAGTGCAACGGCAACGCCCACAACTGTCCATCGCGTAGCCATCCCGTTTGGGAAATGGTCATGAACGAGCTGGATCGTCGTGATGACCCGACATTCGATGAATCATTGCCCGGTTGTCACATGGTTGACTCCTGCTCAAACGTTGCCAGCGGTGATCAATTCGCACGTCTTCTGCGCCACAATTTCAACCGTCACTACAATAGCAACCGTGCTCCTCTCGGTCTGCACTTCCACGCCTCATGGTTGAAATCGAAGAAGGAGTACCGCGATGAATTGATCAAGTTCATCGAAGAGATGCTGGGTCGCAATGATGTCTTCTTTGTCACCAATCTGCAAGTCATCCAATGGATGCAAAATCCAACTGAGCTTAATTCACTGCGTGACTTCCAAGAATGGAAGGAGAAATGCGATGTCAAGGGTCAGCCCTACTGTTCGCTGCCCAACGCATGTCCACTCACAACCAGGGAACTGCCTGGCGAGACGCTGCGACTCTTCACGTGCATGGAGTGCCCCAACAACTATCCATGGATCTTGGATCCAACTGGTGACGGTTTCTCAGTCTAAGCGCCAGCCAGTGTAAAATATAAGCTCTTCAAAGAATTTTAGAAATTCTTAAAACTTTTTAACTTTAATACAACAGCACACAAGAACGAACAACAAAACGTAGTTCCACCGAGAGTCTGATAAACTAAAATTTTAAACTGAAGACATTTTATCGAAAGAAAAAAAAATATTCGTACCTAATTGTTGAATCTTCTATTTTCTCCTGTCTATTCATTTTCTCAATATGTTATTTATGTAGCTATTCTCTTGATGAAATACTCTACACTATTTCTTCCTGCTAAACTTTTCTTTACTTTACTTTTCTATCGCTCTTGTTTTGTTTTTGTACAGTTTTTCTTTTGATAAATAAGTGATGACATTTCTTAAAACTTCTTTGCTGCTTTCTTACTTTCCATCTTTCTTCTTCCAATTTTCTTTTTCTGAGCTATCAAACATTTCTCTCAAAAAGCGCCAAAAAGCAGCATCAGAAATTTCTTAATTGTATAAGTATTTTTTATAAGAAACATATAAAAAATAATAAAAAATTTAAAAAAAGATAAAACTAACGATGCTTTATTTTCATTTCATAGTAATGACAAGTTGAAATTTTTAGATAGCTGACTTAAAATGAATATACATACCTTGGTCCTGTTACAATAATTCTTACGTATTGTAATACAGCAAAAAAGCCATTCTAAACATACAAGTATGTTTGAAATTCTTGTTTTTATCCGAAGGCGTACTTAAAAATGTTAAGTACGATTCGTAATCAATTTTATTGAATCAAGTACAAAACGGGGTCGAATTATAAATCAAGCGCAGAAATTACAATAAGTATAAAATTCTTGAAATAAGTATAAAAATCTAATTCTAAGAAGAAATCTCTACTCAAAAGTCTCAGATTTAATCTGAAAAATTGAACCAGCGCCTCAGCCTTATCTACGCCATTCCTATGCTTCTTCCTGATAATTTTGGAAAGTTTCCAAAGGGGGGAAGAATCTTTATCTAAGGATGAGAGAGCGATATTCCAGGACTTATTACGAAAGTCTAGCATCGCTTTGTTTATTAGGTTATTTAGCCACTTAAGAAGAATGAGGTAAGCCTGGTGTCTATATCTTAGCCAGTTGCGCCGTCGGATATTTCTACTTTTAATTAAGTTTAGGATGTACTGTGGCAGCGGCTTTGGGGTGAATTAAATTCGTTTTTAGGGATACTAAAATCTTTGGCTCCACGGAAAGCCTCACTAAAGATATTTATCATATCGTCAATTTCATCTGGATGGCATACAGAGTTGGGATCTATTTGAGGAAGCGATTCGTTAAAAATCTTAAGAATCTTACCCAATTTGCTCTTTTCATATCGTAGCGAACAAAAGTGTCAGTGAAAGACGGATCGTCAATGGCTTCTAGTAGCACTGGAAGGTGATCTGAATTTAGTGTGTTTATTACTGGCGGTTTAGTTAAATGTTGTGGCTCATCTGTTAGGAATATATCAAGGGTTGATGGTTGTCCATGACTTCCTGCAGGAATATAAGTATGCTCTGGGGGGTACGTTAAGTAAAACTTGTTGCAGTCTACTTTGGCTTATAGCAGTTTTCGCTACGAGTTGGCTCTGAGACAGCCCCACGACTGATGCAATTTACGTCACCTCCTAAGATGTACGAGTATCTTCCATTGAGACTAGTTAACTTGTGGCCAAGAAAAGCTGTTTTCTTCTGGCATTTTCTCGGCCCCCTGGGAAATAACATGATAACATGAGTACACCGATGTCTACGTGCCATTTCTATTGAAAATATTAACGCCGATAGTTTCAACAACGTTTGTGTTCGGCGATAAAAAGCAATAAAAATGTCTATGTGCCGTCTTACAACCAGGTATCTTAAAAATTGGTGCCCAAAGAGTGACAGACAGACCTATGTGCATGATTCCATGCATATTTCAAAATTGGTGCCATCAGTTCTAAAGCCGATAGACAAACCTTGACATGTATAATCCAGCAGAAATTCACTGATTCTACTGCTTCTTGATCTCTGCTGCAGTGTAATGGATTCATTTTTATTTACCTATTACGAAACTACGCAGTAAGTAATTTGTATATCGGTTAAATATTGCCTAAAATTTATTTAAAACTGTTACATGATAATATTGGACCGTCAATTACCATTACCGATTCTGTCTGATGTAGCGAACTGTTTCTGAGACTCTGCGCGGTAAGCATCAAAAATATTTATTGGAACGCATTTAAATTTCATTTCCAATTATTTATTGTTGATGTCACCATAAACTTCGTGGAGTTCGGTTCATTGTTCGTTTTCTTTTTACTTCGCCTCAAATGGCTTCCAAAAATTCTTAAGTGGCTTTAGTAATCCCTTGAAAGAATATAACATACAAAAAATATATACAATCTTTTGGTAGTTGTGGAGCTATATATCGCCAAAGCCGATTACCTATTCCTTCACTCTCGTTTAGTAGGTAAGGGTATGTCAAATTCTTAAACAGAATACTATTTTCGTTGTTATTTTAATAAATAAAAATTTGTTTTTTTTTTTATTTTTTTATTTGTATTTGATTTCATGAGTTCAAAGTTATTAGTTCTTTATTTTAAAAATTATTAGAACTTCGAAAACTCTTTCATAAGCTAGTATCTAAAAGATTCAGTAGATTAGTTTAGATTAAATAATGCAAATAATGTAAATATTGAACAACAGCGATCAAATCGCATAAGAATTATAGCCATAGGCGCACTTGCTGATCCCAACTGGTGGAAGCCATACACATGCCATTCGGACACAAGCTGATGCAAGTAATTCGGTTCTCGTGTCCCTGCAACATGCCTAAATCGAAAAAAAAAAAAACAACAAAAACAAAAACAAAAACAAAAACAAACAAAATTATTTAAAGAAAAGATAGAACAAAACAAAGAAACCATATAACTTGAGTACAAATTACCCAACAAATTATCTATACCATACACAATACGTACCCGTGTGTTTTTCTTTCACTGTATCCCATGAATGTATATTGCCCTCAATACCTGCACACAATAAATAACGACCACTGGTCGATAATGCTGAAAATGTATAAAGACAATAGCAAAATAAAACTAATTTGCCCTTGAAACTGAAGGAATAACACAATTAACGCACCGCAAGAAGTGAAGCCGGTGTTCTTCTGGGGCGGCTCGTAGAGTCCGATTTGTTGATCCGAACGTAAGTCGTACAAGCGTGCAGTCTGATCCTCGGAGCATGATGCAAAACCATTTCCATTTGGATGATACTGCGACAAGTAAAGAATTTTTTAATATAAATGAACAATTTAATGTAGTACAACTACGCACAGCAACTGAAGACACATCCATGTCGTGGCCAAAGAACATCTGCTTGTGTCCCTGCTCACGTACATCCCAAAGTTTGGCCGTCTTATCAACGGAACCAGTAATATAAGTCTTCATATCAGGCGACATCGAGAGACCAGCTATATCACCAGCATGTCCATTAAAATCCATAGTTTTTACGCCCTTCTCCAGATCCCAATGGCAGCTGCAGCATTTTGGCATATAATAAATAAGTTCATCTAAATCAATGTCTAATTAAGCCAAGAAGTACACTTACATTTTCATATCACCAGAACCTGTTATAAGATGTGTATCATCCAAAAAGCGACAGGAGCTCAAGAAGCCCTCGTAGCCCACCAATTCACGTGTCATTTTGGCGACACCGGATGCATCTCGGTTGTTCACATCGTACACCGTGCACGCATTATCCATGCCGCCGCAAGCGACAAAATTACCGGATGGCGAAAATGCTACGGTCATCACCCAAGCAGAACGCAGCGGTATAATTTGCACCTTGTTGGCCGTCCACGTATCCCAAATGATAAGTTTGCCATCGAGTGAGCCAGTAACGCAGTGACGTGAATCACCCGCGAAATGTACCGAATTGACCTTGTTAATGTGTCCCTTAAGGATTTTCTTTGAAGAAAAGCGACATTTGGGCACATCGCCCATATCGCCACATTTTTCCGCAAGTGTACAATCTGCCTTTGCCTTTTGATCATCCTGTAAAATGTGAAGAAGAAGACAGATTTTCTTGTTTTACGATTTATACATTAAATGCATAACCGAGGAATTTGTTTGAATTTGTATTTAACCTTGAATTTCTGTATTAAATTATTAATCTCATCGTAGAGACGTTGAGTATCTGGATCGATTTTAGGCATTTTTTATAATTTGATTTTGCACTTTCTAAATTCCGGCAGAATGTGCACGCACCAAGTCCAAACGTGAACTGTTCCAAAAAATATTTGAAGAACTAAACGTATTATGATATTTCGATCGCTGCTGTTGCAGCAATGTTTAATACAATTAACTAATTGGATTAGTGCGGCGGAAAGAACTTGTAAAACAATCATGAACGTAGCCACGGGGACAGGGTAGCGGCTGGCCCCTCTACATCATAGCATTACATGTTTGATTTATTTATCTATAACTTTTTGCAAATCAAATCTAATTCGCAAAAAGTTCATCGGATTTGTAGAACTGAAGTGTATTTGGTAATATTAATGATTTTGTCCCGGAAATGAACCTTGATTCTGTGAAATGAGTAGGATTAGGTTTCGACTGATATACTACAATGGCTGAAAAAATTTGTGGTCCACAGAAAATCTTAAAGCTATCATTTGGAACAATTTTATATTCTCACTGCGCAAGTCATAGTCTAAATTTGATAGTCAATGATTTGAAAACCGTTCTCGAAATCAGAAATACCATTTCAACTTCAACCGACATTATTAACTTTTTTAAAGAATCGCTTATTCAAAGAAAAGATGTGCCAAATGTTGACTCATTTTCTGAAGTACGGTGTTTGGAAATATATTGAAGCAGAAGCGATTTCAAAAAATGTTTAATTGAAATGGTTGTTGCATTGAAAAAAGTAATCGTGAAGGAATTGCTTCCATGAGAAAAAGCATATCACTTATACAGTGCTGCTTATAACAGGGCGTTTGTTCATTTTCTTTGCAATAATTCAAACAAATTTCAAGCGATTTTATCGTAGTTTCTTCAACGGTTTTAGGAAAAAGAAGAATGGATATTCTACTCTTATAGTGTTGAAATGAGAATAAGTAGTATTTTGAACGAAATATGCTGAAATTGTTAGTTTTTTTGCATAACATCATTTACTACAAATTTCTATTCTTCATGGGCACAATATTTATAGAGAGAACATTAAATTTTTATTATAATGACATTTAATGTAATTAATTACTGAACTTTACCAGTGGTATAAAATACTCGTTTGGCATTTTATTTCTGACTCAGCACCCATTAAAATGAATGAAAATCACTTAATGCAGCACTAAAACATGGTTTAGTCAAGTTTAAAAAATAATACAATTTAGTTTTTTATTAAAAATATAGTCGAAATTTGATTTTGGGGAAAATATGTTTGTTTTCGGTATTCGTGATTTCTTTTTCTACTGGTGGAAGATGAAAAGATTTGAATGGTCAAAAAGGCAGTTTCTAAGGGTAAAATTTCATGCTCTTTAGATTTGCAATGAGAAAAATAGAAGATAATTCTTTTAATTTTTAATAAAAATCAGTATTTGACGATACTAGATATATAGTGCAACTGTATAGATAAAACGCCGATGTAGTATATAATAATATGTATAATAGAAATTATCAATTTCAAAATTTGTGTTATGAATGAAATATAGAGATTTTGAGGCCAAAGAGTTTGCTGTGAATTTTGCCCGATTATTTAATTTGCTAATATGTCTATATGGTTAATATGCTTCTATGTAGGGTGTCTCGTAGAAATTTCGCAAAACTTAACCACATGATACAGGTACAACGTTTATTCCTAAGCCATTTGACTAAGTTTTAACGCTACCATGAAAAATGGGTTAAAAATAAATAATTTTTTAATGAGACACCTTGTATTGGGTTGTTAGAAAAGTCATAACGATATTTTGCAATACTATTAGCAAAATTTAAAAAAATATTGTGTGTATAATTTGGGCCCCTTTTGTAAAAAGCTGGGCTACACCCTTGAAAACAAAAAACAGTTAAAATTTCAAATACTACACTGCGCGCGAACAGCAGTTACCCTGCTTCTTCTTCTGTATTCAACAATCACAAGCACAGCGTGCGTTAAGTTGGCTGTAAACTCAAAAAATACTGCCACAATGCTGTAACAGCAAGTGGGCAGTGCTCCTGCTACTGCTTCACAATCAGCTGTTTGTTGACGTCTTACAAAAACAGAAAAAGAAAAATAAAACAATTCAAAGCAAAATGCGAAATATATTGCTATAACTAAGCCATAAACAAAGTGGAGCACACGCAATGGACACTCTAACTATGAGCGTTGCAGTGGCGCAGTTGCAGGAACAACGTCAGCAGCTCGGAGTGCAGGCGAACAACAATGAACAACTGGCGCATCTGGACGACATTGACGAACTGGATGACGGCCAGATGCCCGATGACATTGTCGCCATACCCAAGGAGATGATATTAATATCACTAGTATCACAGGAGCATGCACTGTTCAATCCAAAACATGAACATTATCGCAGCACCGTACGTAAGGATGCCAAATGGCTGGAAATCGCAGATCACGTGGGCTGGACGGGTAAGTAAATTTCATCTATACTGAAAGCTACTACTATTTAATATATACATCCAAAAGAGACTCAATGCAAAGCCAAGTGGAAGGCGTTACGCGATCAATACTGCCGTGAATTAAAACGCGCCAAACTGAACGCCAACACAAGTGTTAAGTGGAAATACTTTAAAGTACTGGACTTTCTGCGTCCGTACGCACTTGCTAGACAGTTAGTAATTATAAATTAGAAGCTCACATACAAATATATACAATTAAATCATTTATATATAGCTATCGCTCGCGTTGCATGAATACCTCAAATAGTAATGTAGCTGCCAACACAGCTCCGCAAACCACATCACTGGCCACCAATGGCTATAGCAATAATAATGCGAATGCACTTGCCGCCAGCATAAAAATTGAATCTAACATGCTAAACTGTAGTTATGCAAATGCTGTAAATACAACAACAACTCCACCAAGTGACTCGGTGCGTCTAATGCCAACACTGATGGCGGAACAGCTTAACAATGTCATACAACAGGACGGCAATTGGAATTATCTAACCGCAACAAACGTCAACAGCACCGGAAATGGCATATGTGCGTCACGCAGCGATCAACAGCCAGCTGCGACTTCAATTGCTGATGATGCATTATACCATGCGCTTGTGGATTGTGTTACGGGGCAGCTGCAACAGCAGCAGCAGCAGCAACCACAACTGCAGTCAAATAACGACGAAGAGGACGAGGATCCTATACATACATTTCTGAACATCGAAAGTTACTTTGAAAAGGAATTGATTGCACTAATACACCAGGAGGATATACTATACAACAGCAACAGTCAAAATTATCGCAATGTAAAACTTAAATTAGAAGTTTGGGATGAAATCGCGAGAAAATTAAAGAAACCGGGTGAGTAGAAGCTTGAAGATTAGTAAGTATATACTGAAACTACTTGTATATATTGCATATATGTATGTATACATATATCCATACTTTTGCGGGATTAATATCTTCCAATAGTTTTGAGTGATTTAACAATTGTGTTCTATGTTTCACTTTTCCGTTCACAATGTCAGTGGCTTACAGCTTATTTGACGCAATGCCTGATTAGATGCATGTATATATTTCGTTATTACTTCAGAACTATTTGTAATTAAAAAAAAAACCAATCATACCATTTTAAAGATAAATGTTTTTAGATAATTTTTTCAAAATTTTTGTTAAACATATTAAACAAGGGATGAAATTCATGTCACAGCATATTTGATACAGCTCAGTTCAGAGTTAAAAAAAAAAATCTAACTATTTTTATACCATTTACACATACGGAGGTGTCACAGAAATCTCTCGACAAAAATCCGTCTGGTGATTTGAATTTCTCCAAAAAATTCCGTAGGTGTCACAGAAATCTCCGAGATTTCATAGAAAACAGTTTTTAGTGTACAGACGAATTTTGTGTTACGCAGAGTTTTTGTATTGGCAACGCAGTCAATCGTTGTTGTTGTTGCGTAAACCGACCTGGCTAATAAATAAACATTTTTATAAATTTAAATTAAATAATAAAATGTGCTAAATGCTTATATCCTAAAACGCAGTTACGAAGAAAATACATTAACCTAGCACATAAACAAAGTTTTACCTTATGATTTGATGAGTTTATATATGCAATCAACAATTTCACATAGAGATTTCAAACGGTCTAAAAGAGATTTCTGTGACACCTACGAAATTGATTTAGGTCGGAATTGGGGTGAAAGATATTTCTGTAAAACCTACGATAGTGTGAAATTGTATTATCAGTTTGTCTGAAAGTTTGTAACGCATTAAAGGAGGCATCGTAAACCTAAATAAATCATAAAGTATATACATATATTATTGATCAGCTCGACGAGACGAGTCGATCTAGCCCTATCCGTCAGTCTGTATGTTGCGCATTTTTGCACCAATTTTTATGCTATTTTGCACATACACTTCTTTTTATTAAAGTTTAGAGTATCAAGATTGACCCGCGTTATTTGGGGTAGCCCCCATACAAACCTACTGCCCACTTTTGACTTTTTGTGTGAAAAACTTCTTTATTAAAGTCAATATTAAGATGAAATGCAATGTGGTGCTCTTTTATGGACAGCTGCTTAACATAAATAGACTAATAGGCATGGTCCTCCCACGTTTTGGGGTGGCCCCCATACAAACATACTGCCCACTTTTGCGTTTTTATAAGAAAAACTTCTCTATTAAATTCAATCTTAGGTTGAAATGCGATATGGTAAATTTTTATAGACAGCCGCTTAACATACATAGACTATTGGGCCACCCACTTTTATGTTTTACAATACGATTTAAAATTTCGTGTGAATGCTATTAGAGCTTAAGTTCAACAGAAGTTAACGTTTTTTTTTTTTTTTTAAATCTATTTTCTATCTATATACTGGATTTGCGGAAGTTATGGTCAATCAGCGACCACAGATTCACAATAATATTAAAATCAGTCGAATGTAGCGGCGGGGGTGTCATTAAGTGAGTCAATATGAGCCAGGACTGCTGAATTCCTGTCATGTACCTTGGGTTGTATCACTTGTTTTGGGGGGTTCTTTTTTTTTTTTTGTAACAATTTGCTTAAAATAGTATTATTATTTTTTGAAATTCCAAAAACTTCTGAAGTATTAACGAAGTACATATCAAATCAAGCATTATAAATAAGCTGGGAACCACTGTATATAAATGGCATCTGTCAAACATGACTTTGTTAATACTTTTATTTCATTTGTGTTCCGTTATTCTTTCTTTTTAAACTCACAAAACTTTTAACTGTCTCGTAAACCATGTAAACTCATAAATGTACGAGACTCGTGAAAAAACTATACAAGTTTGTATGGGGAATAGTTTACAAGCAACACACACATTTACACTACAAATTTGATATGTAAATTGCCCGGTAAGCTTACGCGCATGGTTCACCTAAAGAAAAAAAAAAAAAAACTCAATTTGATGTGTGCATTTTCTGTTCAGATATATTTCAGTGTCATTTATGAGTAAAATTATTTTAGTAGTTGTCTTAAATGCAATCATTATGCTAAGTTGATCGTAATTTTTGCTAGCATCTAGGCTCCTTTAAGTTTGTTGAAAAATAAAATGATTGTGATTCTTTATAACCCATCCTCTCTATTAAGAGACATGACAACCCAACTTTTCCAGCAACCCATATTGCCTTAGTCTTCATGAATTGTAGTGAATGTATATTACTTTGTCAATCCTTTGGAAACGACAATGTGGGAAATACATGTTCCAATGTGTTTTTGAAGAGGGCTCTGCAATCATATATACCATATACCATTTTCCCGCCTCGATTTCCAAGATGTTTGTAAACAATACATCTCCTGTTACATGAGTCCAATGATTGAGACTACATCCAACTCTATCCTGTTGTTCATTATACCAATGGGTACTGAGAGAATTTTTAAAGAAAACATATGGGTTTGCCAAAAATTTCTTTATAGTGCTGGGGAGGATTGGCTACAAGAAACAATCGAACAGATTCGCTATCAATGGGCTCCTGTGACAGAAGAAATTTTCCTTACAAAATTATTAAATATGAAGTACTCGCAGTTGGCTGTGAATAATTCCGAACTACCGGTCAATAGGCAACCCCAGCCAAATTGTTAAAATGAATTTCGAGGTTTCCGAGTTTAAAGGAGTATTTTCCTTTTGTAAAACAAGTAAAAGCCAAAGTCGAGGAGTTAATTTTTCGTAGGAAGCTTTGATTTGTCTTCAAATTTTGTTTTCTACAAAGAAGGCAAAATAATTTTGAAGGAAATCATGGCACACTACAAAAGTATAACAATTCCGGTTACAATTCCATAACACGTAGATATGGAATTGTAACAATACTTAGCGAGTCTATACCGTGAGTTTAGTTTCTCTAAGTCTTCTCTAGCGGAGTACTTTTCTCTACGACAGACGTATGATCATGAATATGTTTACTTTATAAGATCTCCAATGCTATGTACCTTTTCTATGTTACATTAATTTTGATATCTGAACAAACATCATTATATCCTGCTTGAATATATTTTCTGTTCAGGGCATAACAAGCTAAATTTCCAACACTATGGAATAAATTCTTTATTACCCCATTAAACATGAAATGTGATAAATCTGACATCACCAATTATAGAATCACTGCTAAACTAAGTGCTATTCCGAAACTTTTTAAAACACATGTAGTACTGATCAATTACAACGATCGCGAAAATCACTTATCCGACTATCTTAACATATTTCTAAATGCAAATGTATTCTCCCAGTTTCGGATTCCTAATCAAAAAAAGAAAAACAATCGGAAGAGGTTTCGTTAAAATGGTCCATTTTTCTCTTTCAAAGGGATATGGCGATTTAATTCATTTGAAATTGGCAGTATAAAATTTATATTCTCAAAGCCAAGTTATTTATACGAGTATTATATTTACGCTCACTGAGCGGTCATCCTATTTGCTCAAATTTTTGGTTTTTATGCTGTGCAATAAATAAATAAATAATTTTCAGTTAAACAATGTCGTCAAAAGTGGAAAGCCTTACGGGACCAATACATACGCGAGCACAAACGTCTAAAGACACGCGTGAACCTAGAATCGACGCCACGTTGGAAACACTACGATGCGCTTAGCTTCTTACAAAAATTTATTAAACAAAAGACATGGTAAAATGTTGAATTTTTTTTTTAGCGTTTTTAAAACTCCTTACTGTTAATATCTCATTTTAGTGATGCTGATGCCATAAGTCTACTGCAAATGCCAAAAACGGATAATGACACGGATATCGATGAAGGTATTGTGCACAATTCACCGCTTGGTTCGTCAGACGAACAGCAACAATTGACGCTAAGTGCACTGCCCCCTTTGACGGGACCACATCTACAGCAACATCAAAATCAGCTGGAAGGTATGGAACAGGAAAATGCCAATGAAGCGCTATGCGTCACTACGGGCTATGATGAAATGGATATTGAAAATTATATTAACGGCGATGGCGGCAATGAGCCGAACATTGCAGATGATGACGATGATGATGAGGAAGATATGGATGATGAGGAATGCGATGAACAAGAGCAGCAACAACCACAACAACAACAGCAACAACATCAGCATGTAGATCTTAAAAGCAAAATGCCATATACAGACTATAATGTCAACTCTTCGAGCGCACATAGCACTAGAACCAATGATGAACAGTCTGAATTCATCTCCTTGAGAATGGTAACAGAGGCAAACAGTAACGCTGCATTGGTCAATGTTCTAAGTCAAACGCTGCACATGACAAACAATCACAATAATGTACTGGAAGAACCAAGCCAGGCGTCACAACAACAGCAGCAACAGCGCCAGAAACAACAACAGCAGCAGCACCAGCATCATCATCATCAGCAGCATTCAGATGAATTTCATCAACCGCAAACGCCAACCTCGTCATCCACTTCGCTCTCCGTGCAGACTACGCCCAATGGTAACCACCACCATCACAACAGCAACAACAACTTGAATACCACGCCGACTACGAGTCACAGTGTCGCAACACATGCCACCGCAACTGGTGCATCAGTAAATGGTGATGACGATGAAGTGGGAGCATTCTTCAAAGCAATCGCTATGAAAATACGACGCGTTAATTTGTCACCGGTAGTCTTTACCGAATTGCAGATCGATATTTTAAAGGTAATCAACGAATCTCTGCGTAATCACTGAACGTATATGTGAATGAAAACCGATTTCAAGCGGAAGTTTTTAATACTGTTGCGAAAAAAAGAAACAAGACGTAAGACAATCTTTGGTCAACCGAAGCTTTAATACTCTCCACACATATTTCAAGATAAATTCATTTTTGTTTTTTGAAAAAGGTTTTCCGTTGTAGAAGGTTTATTAAATCGACTGGCCTATATTGGAGCAAATCACTTAAAATGAGAATGGGATCGAGAACGCCTAAGAACGGTTCAGTAGATTGTCCTCGGTTTCGATTTACCCTAATGTCTCTTATTGTATGAACCATATATTAGTATAGTATAGTATAGAGGCTATATTCTACAGTGATGTAATCTGTGCAATTTTATTGTCAAGCGCATTTGATACACTAGTTATATCGTCTGTGTAAAGAATAATCTTGTTCACCTGTATAAGCCCTCTCAATACTGAACGTCTATGGCGACAAAAAACTGCTGGTGACTTCGATATACCAAAGGCAACATATTGTCCATTATGGGTTACAAAACCTATGAATTTTCTAGAGTCGTCTTCCACCGGCACGTGGATGAACCCATTCTTAAAATCCAATGTTGTGAAAACCATTGAACGTTGGAAACGATCTAAAACGTCTTCAATTAATACTATTGGCAAATTGTCTTTCTTTATTTTCTGGAGCAAAATCGTGGTGCTCGTGTCTTTCTTTGACACGAGCACCACTGGGACAGGAAAATACTGCCCGGTAGTATAATTATTTGATCTAACCACTCTTGTACCTCTTTTTCAATAACACATTTACTTGCGTATGAAGCTCTACGTGGATGGTGAAAAAAGGGTAGTCATCGTCAAACAAAATCTTCTTTTTAACTGGCGATTCAATTGACTACATAGGTGATTATTATTTTTATAACTATATTTCTGACTCACAATTATCTTTAAGATAACTCAAATCGACTTTGGCAATTTCTGACCGCTATGTGGCAATTTCCTTTACACACAAGCCTTTAAATGCCACTGATAGGTCGTTTCTTTTACATTGAACTCGACTTCGTCCGAACTAATTGATTTATCCACCCACTTCTGCACACTGTTCCCTATAATGACGGTATACTGCAGGTCCTTCTGTTTGGCTACATGAAAACGAGGTCTTGCGTAAAATCACTGATGCTCCTTGGTATATGTGCACAAAAGTGTTGCACCGAGATTTGAGAATACCGGCAGTTATAAACTTAACTTCCACAGCAGCAGATATAATGACCGATTGGCTTCGCATGTTAATCAACTAGCAGCGGCTCTGATTGTTAATATATGTGCTGGACGGCTCCAAATATTTCACCAGAACGATCTTCAAAATAGGCCTCTACCGACGCTTGTACTAAATGATGACTGTATACTGCAGGTCCTTCTATTTGGTTACATGAAAGTTCACATTAAAGCAGACACCATCAGCTGCTGCGACCACTTTAAAATACCCCAATGATACAAGAACTAACTAAAGAAGGTTAAAAAAAAAGAATACAAAAGTTTGCGGTGGTTTTGTATGGTGGCTTTCCCAAAAAGTGGCACGGCATATCATTATGAATACCTTATAAACTTCGAACGAAATGAAGCTTAAATACCGGCTTAAACTAGATATCTTTTATGAATGGTTAGTATCAACACCTTAGCATAAGTAGGGACAAAAATTTCACCGGAGATAATCTTCTGCATAAATAGTACGGTCTGTCCGTTTCCAGGCTTGGTACATTTATACGGTTTAGGCGATGAACATAACTAGCTAAATTAACATAAGGGTTCCATCCTAAGTGACGCAAGACAAGTAAATGAAATTGTTCATTAACAGATTCATAATGTGCCTACTATATTGTGGGCTCCAAATACAAGAGGCGTTCACAAAAATAGAACGTACCAAAGAAGTAAATAATAGCTTGAATCCCATAGCTTTATAGTCTATGTAATGCGTTGCGACCTAAAAAGTACATACTATGTAGATTATTTACATTAAGTGTGAAGAGTATAAAAAACAAACTTTTGTAAAAATGGTTTCTAAAATGTAGAATTTTGACTTTTTAATCCAATTTATTTATGTAAATAGAATGTTATATACGTATTTTAGTTGTTAGTTTATAAGAGAAAAGAAGTGTTAATGATATTCGCAAATGAATATTTTTGAAATATATTTATAAAAGTTAAGTGAATGTTTTAATATTTAACGTGATCAGCTACCGATTTAAATTCTTCGATGTTTATTTAAGGTTATTTTATTTTTAAATTAATGTTTACGATTATTAATAATGTACAATAAGTACTCAATGGAACTTATACTATTCCATTGGTCAATCGATTTGCCTTCTTGATGGGAAATGTATGGTTTATTTGAAAAGTAGTGGAACCAAGTAGATTTAATCCCTGTCCCTCCTATGAGCCAAGAAATTTGAGGAAAATGAAAAAACAAAACCAAATAAAACATATAACGGGTCAGTTTCTCCATCTCTAGTTTATCGGACCATTAAACCCAATTTGCTAAAAAAAAAAATTCGGCAATCGAAAGAAAAATGGCCCGTTAAATTTTAACCAGACATTGAGAAACTGGCCATAAATCCTACTTTATTAATACCTTAAATAAATGAAATGCGCCGACCACGGAGCTTTACAGCCGCAGCAAATAAAATTGTGTACAGACTAGGGTTGGGATAGACTTCGAAATCCGGAGGCAGATGCGAATGCGGATGTCTAATTTTAAAATCCGAGTATATGCAAATGCGGATATTTCTAAGAAGTCGAACCATGTCTAGAGTTTTAATATTTTTTTATTTTTATAAATACTTTTCACATACAAAGTTATTTTTGCTACGAAATTTGTAACTCCCAGAGAAGACTTGATAGACCCTATTGTACATAACCAATTTGTGTGTCTGCCAGTTGCTTGTTTCAAAGTCAAGCGGGTGCAGGGTTGCTTTTTAAAATAGCTAGTTGTTCCGCGTCTCTCTCTCTCTCTCTCTCTCTCTCTCTCTCTCTCTCTCTCTTCAATAGTTTTTCTAGCCCAGTCATCATTTACTTTTCTAAAAAACTTAATTTTTGGAAACAATAATTCCTTTGAAAAACACTAATTTACAAACCAATAGTTGCCAGATTGGCTAAATTACTGATAATTAGGAATGTGGATTTAAGTCACTAGAGTGATTTGCGTTTAAATTAAGTTTAAAACAAGAAAAAACATTAACTCCGGTTGTACCGAAGATCTAATACCATTTACACTAAATTTTAAATCGCATTATAAAACATAAAAGTGTGGGTTTAAATAGGGGTTACCCCAACAAGTGGGCGCTACATGCCAATATATATGTATGAAGCGACCATCTATAAGATGCCACCATATTGAATTTCAAGTTGATATTAACTTAAGATTTTAGACAAAAACACAAAAGCGCACGGTGGGTTTATATGGGGGCTACTCCAAAAAGTGGGCGGGCCACGCCCATTAGTCTATGTATGTTAAGCGGCTGACCATAAAAAACCATCACATTTCATTTCAACCTAATATTGACTTGAATAACGAAGTTTCTCATACAAAAACACAAAATAGGGTGGTAGATTTGTATGGGGGCTGACCCAAAATGTGGGCGTGGCGGGTCAATCTTGACACTGCAATAAAAAGAAGTGTATGTGCCAAATTTCAACTGGATAGCATTAAAATTGATCCCCAAAAAATGCGCAACAACATACAGACAGACAGACGGACATGGGTAGATCGACTCATCGAGCTGATCAAGAATATATATACTTTAGGGGGTCTACGATGCTTTCTTTAATGCGTTACAAACTTTCAGACAAACTGATAATCCCATTTCACACTAGTATGTGTGAATGGTATAAAAATATGTATTGAAATTGAAACTATTACGATGCAAGTGCTCCACACAAATTTTGCGGATGTGGATATAAAAAAGCGGATGCGGTTCACGTTGTGGGCATCCGTCCCAACCATAGCACAGACAAGATATACAGACAATCATAATATATATTAGTACATCTCTTGCAGAGATATTTATCTTCACTACAATAATTTTGTATGTGGGTGATTAGATATTTTAGTTTTATTGGGCCAAAAATACGATGGAGTAAGTAATATGACTTGGATATAATAATTCATTCAGGCAAACATACGTACAGACAGAAAGAGAGAATTTTCAGGCCCGAATGTATTTTGTTCAAAAAAAAAATAAAAATAATTAAAACTACGTGAATCTGATTTCTCTCAATAAACTAAAACCTTATAGATTAATTCTTAAACGATGGTTGCAGAAATATGACCTATTTATGCTTCTTTTCGAAACTTTAGTCAGAAAATGTTGGAAAATAGTTGAAATCACCTTTGGCGGATATTGTGAGCAAAGCTGATAAATTCATCCGAGACAGTTAAGTTTTATTATTAACTTTTTTTGTTGCAGGTCCAAATTAAAACTGTGGAAGAAGTTTTGATTCGTAAAGTTGATATGAAGCACTAAAATTCTAGATAATTAAATTTCCTATACATAAATACAAACATATGAGAGTATGTCGACGAGTCTTCTTTAAGGAGTTACAAACTTTCAGACAAATTGATAATACAAACAGTATTATTACAGTGCATCTGATTGAGAAGAAATTCTATTAGAGTGAAAAGTCTGATTTTACTGATAAACAAAAGATATTGATATTGTCATGTCTTATAATCTACTCGAACAGTTGCCTACATATATTTTTAAAAGCAGCTTCACGCTAGTTTTATGAGCGAACAAATGAATATATATTTTTTTTTTTTGTAAATTTGACCCCTGCTAAAAAAAAAAACAAAGAAATCCACTCCGTGGCTCTGTACCTGACTGTACAGGAAACGTGTGACTATAGGGCCGATGCGAACGTCCTATGACTTAGTTCAATGTCACCGTTGCCAATAATACGAAACCAATCGATACTGTCGAAAGAAGCATATCAAGTACGACCCTAAAGTCTAAAGACTGCGTTAGGCCTCAGATGCCTTGAAGTATGTTTCTATTTCCAGCAATATGTGGAATTTGGTAAATCAAACTTGAAGCACCTTAAAGCGTTGTACCCAATAGGATGCCAACTGAGCTGTCTTACGCAGAGGCCGCCCGATAATAGCAGCAGGGGCTCCAGCAACGGAAAACAGCAGCAAGGTGGACCAAACTATGTAGGTTTTTCTCACTATTCTTCCTATCACTCCACACACACAGACACCCCCTCTCCCCCTCCTTAACATCAAACAGCCAATGCTGCGATTGTTAAGGAGAAAATTACCGACTATTCGACATAACACCGAGATCGTCGTTTTACAGGAAACTAAATTGACCAACCGGTCTATCCTTTGATCAATCATAAACTATAACTTCCTGCGATTAGACTTCGATCGAAACAGTGGTGGCGGCTTAGTGTTACTATTGAACTAAGTGAACTACTGTAATATTATTAAATAATCGACGCGCCGCGTCGTGTCTACCCGAGCATATTAACGTTGTGCTATCGTCAATGATGCATTCGCTGCCCGTCGATCCTGAAATGCCAGAATGTCAACTCTAAAGTGTTGGACCTTTCTTCGGAGTTGTTCTAGTTTACCGCACTCATACAGAATGCATACAATTCATGTCCCTATGCAGGTAATCTGCTTCATACCAATTGATTGATGTTTTTTTGGTTTAATGACTCGTGTTTTAGTCTAGTTTTATATTTGATTTTCTTTGTTTAGTTCATTCATCGCAGTTTTGTAATGCAAAGATGGCATATCCAAATCCGATGTGCATACAGCCTGAGCAGGATGATATACCAGCTAAAGTCGGTAACCCATTGGAGAGTCGGTTGAATTGACCTTTTTTCCATAATAGCGGTTAGCGATATACGTTCTGTGAGCAGGTATGACCGGCGTTGCCCGGGTCGTATTTGTAATAGAGAGAGCATTATGTAATTTGTAATATTTTCAAAAACTATCATAAATATAGAACTTTAATTTCCGAAAGAATTTAAAGAAATCCCACACCAGTTTTTAAAGCTTTTAAATATGTTTATTTTAGTTAATTGCTTTATAACTATGAACATTTTGTTAAATATAGTATTTAATAAGATAACAATTACTTTTTCTACGACTAATTGATGGACAATATTTTTAGATTGTCCATTGGTATAAATAAATCGTTGGGTTTGCCAACATGTGAGCAAGCTACACAAAGCTGGTAGTGAGAGAAACATGAATTTTGTAAATCTAAACAGTAAATTTGTGCTGTTGATTGGGCATTGGAAGTAAAGATCCAATTCGAATCTAAACCTGTATATTGAATGGCGACTCAAAATTGGGCATCTTCATTGGAAACTATGTTCGC
Organism: Leucophenga montana; assembly: GCA_035044765.1. Lineage (NCBI taxonomy): Eukaryota > Metazoa > Arthropoda > Insecta > Diptera > Drosophilidae > Leucophenga > Leucophenga montana. The sequence continues at coordinate 677,062 of JAWNNQ010001111.1, read as the reverse complement.
TGCAAAAGAATTCATTTGAAAGCAAGAATTAAGTTTAAAAATTTCTTGATTCAGCGATTGTTCTACTCATTAATGTTTTCAATGGTTCTGGTGGTTCATTTAATGGATGTAACTTTACTTTTTCAGATCCCACAATCCAAGTGGTTCATTTTTAGATTTTAATGCATTACAACGAGTGCATACACATCACAAATTTTAACTTGCATGTGCACAATACTCAATACCTGGATTGTATTGAAAAGCATCATTTACATGATGATAATTAAGTCCTAGTATTAGCCTAGTTGTCAATTGGCATCAACATCGGGATTGCGGGAAGTTCTTAAAGTGCTTGCCCCATCAGATCTATGGTGTCATCATGTTCTCTCCTTCATCTCGCTGCAGTATGTTCAGGTTCTTTTGTTTGGTGTTGATCATGTTGTTCGTGTGTTAATTTCGCTTAATATCTACGCATTGTTCGGTTTTACCAAATGAATTTAATTTAATTTAGAATTGCTTATATTAACATATCCTGCAGGGTTTTTAATATTTGATTGCATAGTTCCGTTGTAGAATTTTTAAAATTCAATAAATAAGCCTATTCAAAATGTTGTCTATCATTTTAACGTATGAAACAATTTTAAAATAAGCAACAACAAAATATATTGTCATACTTAACGAGTTTTGAGAGGTCGTCTCATCTTTTTCCGTCTTGACAAAAGACAGTAAAAAGTGTTGCCAGAATTGAAATGTTTTCCTCAGCCATGAAGGCTGAGTGAATACTTCTTACTTACTTACTTAGGTGGCTCTACAAGCGTCTATCGGTCAAGGCCGCACTTAGGAAAGCGCACCATTCGGTGTAGTTTAGTGTGCGCCGGCGCCAGTCGCTGCCAATCCGGAGCTTCTTCAGGTCATCATAGACCTAATCTTGCCATCTTAAGATCGGAAGTACTCTCTGACGCCGGATGAATTGACCAGCCTAGTGCAGCCGCTGGAATTTAATGCGCTGGACTATGTCAACCTCATCATACAGCAAAGGGGGGCTAAAATCGTACGAAGAATCTTTCTCTCGAACACTCCTAAAGACGCTATATCCCTTGATGTCAGTGTCCATGCTTCTGCGCCATACAGCAGGACCGGGATTATCAGTGTCTTATAGCTCTACTTCTAATTTGCTTGCTTAGCCCAAAGTAGCAGCGATTAGCAAGCGTGATTCTTCGACTGACAACATTGAAGTTGAAATTCTCCATACTCACAGACGGTCCAAGACGTGGTGATATACTGCGAGGTACATGAGACGAATACTTCTTGAGTAATTGAATTTTTCTCGAAGCAATCAATATTTTCAAATAAACTTATCATTTCTGGCGAATATACAGTTTCTAGTTCTGCTCTGCTAAAACATGCTTTAAAAAAGATATTTTTGGATACGATGAGGCCTAACAGCATCGTAAAAAACTCTCGTTTTGGAGCTTTCGCGAAATTTTGTGTGTGTTAGTGTAACTATATTTTTTATAGTCATTGCTTTTGAACTCTTGCGCCTCTTCTCAATTATGGTTCGGCCATGGTGTAAAACTTTATGCACTGTAGGGGTTAGCAATTACTTTGAATATTGTTCCATGAGGAGCTCTCCGCTGCTCGGGCATATATAAATTTGAATGTTTTATCCCTTATAGTCTCTGAGAACTTGAGAGGCAGACGGACATGTTAAACGAGAATATGTATACTCTTGAAGCCTACCACCACTTTTTTTTTGGCTTTTACATACATTAACACAAACCCATTCTTTAATATTATTGCTGTTTTATATGGAAGTCAATTATAATGAGCATGGCTTTATATAAAAAAAAATATATTTGGTTTTCTAAGAATCTCCTACTTCACACTTCGTATTGATATCTTTATTCAATTAGAAGTTTGGATTTTTGCAAGCACAAAAGTCAGAATAAGCCACTGTGCGTCATCTGACGAGCAAAAGTGTGAAGTAAATAATTCGTATTTATTGATGTAAAACATCTACTAGCGCGTTTGGATGGGAGTAAAAATTATGATCAGTAGATGACAAGTAGCGTCGTCCCGTTTCGGTCAACTTCGTGCTTCGTCGGCGAAGAAAGTGTTTGTTTTCATAACATTTTATATCTTCGCATATAAACTACATTGAACTGTAGTCAAGAATTCATGGGGTGAATTGGTAGGGTTGCAAGGGGGAATGGTGCAGGGGCAGACTGATGTAAAATTCTTATTTCTATAACTTTCAATATCTTCACGTATAAACTACATCGAATTCTACTAGGGGCAAGGGCGGAAGAGGAAGAAGAGGCTGGTGAATAAGGGGACAAGGGGGAAAGGGGACAAGGGGGAAAGGGGACAAGGGGGAAAGGGGACAAAAGGAGTAGCTGCAGAGAGATGTAGCGCTATAAAATGGGTCGCTGGTGGGGTATGGTAAAGAAATCGCGCTTTCGATTTAAAAATTCTGTCTTCATTCATTATATTTAGTTTTCTGAATGAAGTCTCTAGGCTTTAGGTTTCTGAGACACCCCCCTGTGTATGTTAATCTTTCTGCTAAAATTAACATGTATATATGTACTTCTTTCTCTGCCTATAGTGAAAATGACACTCGTTGCTGATTGTCGATGCACATGATGATGTATGATGTATGATGTATGATTCACATCAAAGCCTCGTGAGTTTTCACCACTTACATCCTTTTTATAAATGCGTAAACATAAGTTTTGTCGTATCATTTTAATGTGTTTAACAAAAAAGTTATTGGATTTTTTATACTCGTATAGTATTGTAGGGATTAATGAGTAGATGTGCACAAATTGCCTATTTTCGGCTTTTTGTTTGGCTTAAGACTTAATATTAAACTTCACTTAAAACTTAATTGCACTTATAATACACAAATAGCCGTTACATTTTCTTTGCACATTTTTGCGGCACAACATATTCTTCGTTCTTTGTTTGTAATTTGTTTGAAAAGAAGTAGCAAACGAGCATATTAAAATACGTTGCGAAGCGAAAAATCCTTTGTGCGCAGATGGTCGAATTGCGACCAAGTGTCGGACACAGTTTATATAGCGAAATAGATATAACTTATAAATTTTTAATTTTGTTTTTTTACGAATTTACAAAAACGTCAGTAGTCCAACTTTATTGCTAAACAATTGGAACCTTATCGACTTTATTAATTTACCACAATAGCCTCCAACTGCAACATAATAAACAAGAGAAAATGTTAAGCTCGGTAGAAACGGAGCTCTAATACTCTTCACACGACTTTATTCAATTTTTAAAAACATAAATTCGGGCGATTAATTAGCGCGAAATAAAGTCAGCCGTGCTAGTTTTTGAAAACGAAGGCGATCTTACACTATCTATGATGACGTAAGAAAAACACCGGAGAATTATTTGTTTTATTTTTTTTTTCCTCAACTCGTAGTACTATGCAAATATGGTCCTAAAATATAGTCATATGGCTAATGTACAATACGTTCAGTCCATTTGTTCCCCAGAAGTTTAAACTCATTGTACGAATGCATCATGTTACGCCAATAGTTAGATTGAAATATTTTTACAAAATAAGTAGCTAAAGCTAGCAAATAGTTTAGTGCAATTCTGAATTAACCTCTGCCTGCTGTCAAAATGTTAATTTTCCGAATATCTGTGCACTATATATATATATAGGTATGTAGTATGTATGTATGTATTGTGTACATGTGTATCTAACTAAAGGAAGACAGTTGACTTAGCTGAAAAAGTAGACTTCACACTTGAAGCTATCAAAGCGATTGCATGAAAGAGCAGTAAAAGCAAAGATAACTTACAAAAACACACACAGATACACACACACACACACACACACACAGCCGAGAGAATTGAAAGTATCTCGCAGCAGCAGCACATTGGATGGCAGCATCACATCACTATGAGAAGAGCGCGCCGGAGCGATGCAACTAAAAACTACCAAATCATATAGTATCGCACAACTGGCAATGAAAGTACATAAAATTTACAAAGAAACTCAATCCGCTGCGCCAAGTATTTAGTACATAAACGAATTGCAGTGCATGAGTGTGAGTGAGTGAGTAAGGAATAGCGATGGCATACAGTGAAAATGGCCGCTTGCGTGCATTGGTTCAATGAAAACCGGTTCCGCTTAATGACAGCCAATAAGAAGCAGCGCTGCATTAAGGAGAAAGAGATAATGCCGAATCGAGGAGAAAGCGTGCAACGAAGCGAGTACGCAATATAATTGTTATGTATATAAGCGCTGCGTTGGGGCGTAACCCGGACAGGGGAAAACTGGGTGTGGCATTGCGGCGTTGCGGTGAAAAGGCACAGCTGTTGGATGACTCTCAACGATTTATGTAAAAGTGAAAATTTTTAATAAACATTTTCATTTTCCCAACGGAAGTGAGTGGCTACGCGCAATGTTCAGCGATATGAAACGATTTGTTGTTGTTTTTGTTGTTGTTTTTGTTGTTGTTGTTGGTTTGCTCAATGTTTGCCATTAAATTTCGAAATTTATACAAACGCGCATATTTTTCAGCTTGATTGATTTTTCATACTCATATGTAATCGAACCAAGAGTGTGGGGTGTACAGTGTGTGTGTGTGTGTGTGTGTGTGTGTGTGTGTGTGTGTGTGTGTGTGTGATGGAAGAGTGATGGGTGGAAGCCATATTTGCTTTTGAATACAAAATGCCTTTGTTTCCAATATTGTTTACAGATAATAATTGTTGTTTGATATTGTTGTTGTAATTAAAATTGTTTTTTTTTTCTTTTTTTTGCTGCTGCTTTACGAGTTTTAATCAGAATTTTATTTAGACGTAAAATTTTCGTTTTCAATTAAAAATTCAATTTTAATGAAATGGAAGAAGTCACATTTTGCGAATAATTTTTAGCAATTTTAAGAACAAATCAAACTTGTTCTCTAAATGTTCATCGGATTTGTTAAACTGAACTATTTGATCGCAGAGACTATAGCTGTTAATATACCAGATTTTGTTGTGGAAATGAGCCTTGACTCTGAGAAATGTATGAGATTAGATTTTGACGAAGGTTTTGCTTCAATACGTACACGAATTGGTGATCCACAGTGTACAATTAAATCACTGCAGTCAGCTACATGGGGCGCTAAATATACCAACCCTCTTTACACCGAGAAAATCGGTCCTCCCGTTCAAAAGTAATAAACTTTTGAATTTTTGAGATAAATTAAGTAAATAGTTTTTGTTTTTGTTTTTGTTTTGGTTTTTGTTTCTATGATATGTGTTTCAATCCTTCGGAAAACCAATTTTTTTTTATATAGTTACAGGAGTTTTGTACACAAAAAAAAAAGAAAATTTTATTCTACAACTTTTTTCAAAAATTACTGTTTTTGGAAAAAGCCAAAAAACTCAGATTTCAATAAGCTAATGTGGCTAAATGATTTAATATTTATACCCTGTAAGCAAAGGGGAATGTTTGTAACAGGCAGAACTCAAGCTGAGTCGATATAGCCATGTCCGCTCGTTCGTCTGGTTGTATAAAATAACAGATCTCAGAAGCTATAAGTGCAAGATATTTTAAACTTATTTTATTTTATTTAGATTCTCATTGACAATACGAAGATCGAGTTTATTAAATTTTGTAGAAGCCACGACGCAGGGCCGCATGGACGGGAAATTATTTTTGTTTTTTTTTTTTTTGTTTTTTAAATTGTTAAAGTCTGCAGAAGTCTACATTAGCAAAGGTGTAGATTATTATTCCGCTGCTCTTTTGGGTGCAGCGTAAAAATAATCATGCCCTGATAGGCAGAACAGGCAAAAGGACCTCATAAATTGTATATATTATTGATCAGCACCAAAAGCTGAGTCGATATATCTATGTCCGTCTATCTGTCTTTCGTGTGTGGAAAAACAGATCTTGGAAACTATATGAGATATATCTTTTAAGTTGGATATTGTGACTCTTCTTATCCATTTGCAGATCAACTTTATGAAATATTGTGAGTGCCACTGCAACATTCTTACTTGTTCTAATATAAAAAAAAGTTTTAATATACTAGAGTTCTCAAAGTGGCCGAAATGCGAACACTTACAACCACCAATAAAAAAAAAAGCATAATGTAGAGGGGTTACAGAATTTGAAATCCCCACAAAGTTCATTCGCATATCTAAGTTTCACGAGAATATTTTGAGATTTAAAGTGAAAGCGATTTCAGCGATATCCCGAAAAAAAACATGAAATACCCTGTACGTTGTTTAACAAACCTTAAAAGAACCATAGATTATATTCTTTAGAGATATGATCTGGCTATATGCGGTTTTTTTATTTTTTATTACAATTAATGAAAAATTGGAACTATTTAAAAATAAAAATAAAATAAAAGTTCATACAAAAGTTCAAAAATGGGATGCAGGTTCGCATGGGGCTGCTCGTTAGAGTGGTTCGAGCTTGGACTTTTATGGAATATTTTGAAAGAATTTACGTAAGATTCATCTAATTTGGCGATTCTAGCGTAATTAACAACAAAACAAAAACAAGGTTTGTATTGGGATTACCCCTTAAAGTGGGATTGGTATGTTCATTTAATAATAATGAAGACGGAAAAGGAGAGTCAAAATAACAAAACTTTAAGTCTCTATATCTTATAGTCGCCTAGATCTGTTCATTCAACAAGGCAGTCGGTCGAACGGACGGATGGACAGACGGACATGTCCATATCGACTCGTCTTCCGATGCTGATCCAGAATATATATACTGCATAGGGTCTGCCACGCCTCCTTTTGCCTGTTACATAGAATTGCACAAACTCAATGTAGTATTTTACCCTATGGGTACAGAGTATGAATCAATCAAGCGAATAAGTTGTGTTTTAGGCAAATAAAATGGTAGTGAACTGTTTTCCCTTCGACTATTTATTTATAGTTATCTATGCATGTAGATTGTAAATAGTATTATAAATTCTTCACATTGTTTACAACACCTAAAAGCGAACATCAGCGATCCTATGAAACAGGGGCTTTACCACAAAAATAAATACTAAATAGAGTGGAAAAACAAGAAAAAGTGTTACCTATACTTTTCGTTCATTTCAAGTTAATATTGACAATAAAATAGAAACCAATTTTACAGAAATCAAATTATATCCGTATGTAGACAGTCAGATCATAATTTCAATGTTTACTATTGTTGTTGTTTACTTGTTTTCCTCATGATACTATTGTAATGTTCTATAAAATATTCGGTAAGTTCAGTTATATCGATGGATATCTCTTTTCAATACTGGGAAGATATAAATACAAATTTATGGAAGAAAAGCCTGTCAAAATGTTCTATTAAGTCAATTTTTCATGGTATACATGTGTTTTCCAATTTATGACTTTACTTATCCGACCAAATTGGATTAAAGGCGATTAATTTCGAATAAAAAATTACTAAGGTGCAGCTGATGAAATTTCAAATCTCTGTTTGGGACATAATCTTTATGTTTCGTTCGCCATTATCAATTCATCTGGCCTCTTTTACATTAGATCACAACACAAACCTTTCAGCAACCCGTTGCAGTTTCCCTTAGTAAGTATTACCTTAATCCTCACTTGTTCAATTTTGGCAAGTACAATGTGCGAAATAGATGTTTCAATTGGTTTTTGGAATCGGGGCTCTAATCAGAAATAGTTGGCACTAATGACATCTTCAAGCCTCAATTCATAAGATCTATGTAAGCAACCCTTCTTCTGTTAGAGGAGCCCATTGATTGTGACCATCGCTGAAATTCTACGATTGGGTTATGTTTCACTTTAAGCCAATTCTCTTCAGATAATCAGAAATTTTAGACAACTTTCATTGGTTATCATATCGGTTTCTACATATTTACGGTAAAAATATCTAAGATTTTTATAAGGAACACCACAACTGTTACGAGTGAAAAACTATTGCGACTATCTTCGACTCTGTACGATTGATTCTTATAGCATTTTATGCAAATCCTCTTTAGAAAATAGCATTATAAATCGAATTTTCAACAAACCGCATTTGTTTTCTTAAATTTTTTTCTTAGTTTCCACGAGTCAATTTTCTTCGTCTTTAAACTTCTTTTGACTATCTCTAGAATTGGTAGACCGAAATGTTTTCGAAATGTGAACGTAAAAGCAATCTAACGTTTTCATTTTTAAAGTCATATCGTAGGAATTATAGATCAAAAGTAACTCTTCATTTTAATAAAACTAATTTTCTGTTTGTAACTCCCTTTAGGAGTTATAAATGTTATGACTTTAAAATGTGCTATCCAAATATATCAAAAATTGGATCCAAATGTTGAATACCGCTGAATTCAGTGTTCTCAAATTAGATTTACTAATCTGTTTACACCGCAGACACGAAATTTTAGTATTTAGTTTTAAAAAACTATATATTCCAAACATGGAATATTAAGAAAGATGTAAAACCTAGAAACCTGGCTTTCTATGGGGCTTTCTCTAAAAGTGGGCGGGGCGCGCATTCTATTATCTATTTATTAAAGGCGACAATATCAATTTTTAAATTGATATTTATTGTAATAAATAAGATTTTCATCCATAAAACCATGCAGAGTAGATTTGCATCCAGAGTCATGCCGAGACATTTGGCGGTATCTAAGTAGGGAATTTGTATTCCATCAGTATATAGTGGAAGATATCGTACATGTTTGTTGGTAAACTCCACATGCACGGATTTTACAATGTTCACTTCAATTTTCCACTCTTTGGTCCATTTGTGGATCTTGCTACTTTAAGCTTATTTATGCTTATCTGTTCATTTTCACCAACAGCTAGCAGAGCTGTGCCAATGTCGCAGTTATGATATTTCCAAAAACAGAGAAATTGCTGGTTTATTGAAGGTAGAGCATTTTGCCCAGTATGCTACCCTGAGGAACACCTGCCTTAATTCCACATAACTTAGAATATTTTTCCCCTTCCTTTACTGTGAAGAAGCGTTAGTTGAGTTATGAGGATATCATTGCACAGTAGTTGGGAGATAACTGATTTTATGTATTAATGCTTTATGCCTTACCTTGTGAAAAGCCTTTCACACATCAAGGAAGACTGCTGAGCATATTTGCTTATTTTCTAATGATTTTTTAATACAATTGGTGATGTCTGAATCCAAATGGCTGCGATGGTAAAAGGTGTTCTTCTATTATAAATACCTGAAACCCCTTTGAGAGGAGTGGCAAAAGAGAAATTGACCGATATGAGCTTACGCGGTTTGGATTTTTGCCATGTTTTAAAATCATTTTAACTTCAGATATTTTCCTCGAGGTCGGTACATACTGTAGATGTAATGAGGCATTTATAATTTGTGTTATTTTTGTAATTGTTTTTATATAGATTTGTTGCAATACCTCAGCTGTGATCATATCAAATCCCCCAGCTTTTTTTCAATTTTAGGTCATTGTGTATAATAGATCTCTATCATAGATCATCCGAAAGGGCTTTTGATCAACCAACGGAATATATTCGTACAGCTGCATATGCACGGGTGAATGAACCAAGTTTAGTTCTTACCTGTCCTCTACAACGATGTTTTTAGAGGAAATTTGTTTTTGTGATATAAAAATATGTTAGATCGGGAATTTTATTTTGGTCACTTGGCCAATATGTCGGGTTTCCTGATTATATATAGCCTTTCTTGGATGGCTTTGAGCAGTTTAGTGGTAGTAACGCGAGAATCTCAATTGATTAGGTGTTTGGGTATATCACATTTGATTTTATGTCGTGGAGGAAAGTTTTCTATACGGTTCCATGGTTATGGTTGTTGACTGAATTTCTTCCGTGCAGATTCTAAAGTGTTCATAGTGGGCGAGTGTGTATTTTATTACCACGAGCACAAGTGTCTGTACAATGGGATATACTTTATAATGTTTTAGTCTTAGGTAGGTCTGATTGGTGAAGTGCGTTTTGGATATCAAACAAACGTCCACATTTTTTAAAGCTAAAACTATTTTGAGCTTCTTTCCGTTGTCTGCCATGAGCCGGTTTCCGTTCCATGGTTGAATGGTTTACTCATTTTTATGTTTTAAAACCTTCTTTTACTATTTTAGCTAATCTCTTATCTCTTAAGAATGATTTTATCATAACTGAGTGCTATTTACACTCCAGCTGATAAATAATATATTACTTAGCTAAATATCAATTTTAAGTTGTGTTTTTCTATGTACTCTAGTATCTGCGAAACTGATTTTTATGGTTTATCTAATCATTTGTTAAATTATATTTCTATAACAATCTTATTAAATTCGTCTCAGTGAGTTCATCCAAGCACCAAACACTACAATGTGTCTCTGTTGTATTACTACTTTTTCACACTCAATATGAAAAATAAAAACCAAAACTAATTTTCTTCAGACGGAAACTATTTTCGCGCTTCATTTAAGCTTTATGCGCCTCAAACTAAAATTGAAAACCAACAAAAAAAAAAAAAAGGAAATGTGTCGCATAAATATCGTTTACGATTTATTTAAACTTCAAAGTTATAAAGTTATAAGCTTCTAGAGGAAAGAAAGAAAAAGAAAACACAGTTTGCCACACCTTAAATCAATTTAGGTACGTCTGCTAGGCGTATCTCCACATCTACCAACACAATTGATTAAATATAGAAGAAAACTGTATCATCTGTGCGAAGGCGGGCATTAAATGCGCATCGCTGAAGCGCCAACGGCTGCGGGTAAATGTGCAAAAAAAAAAAACTAATTCGGTCTGCACAACATTTTTTTTCTGCAACATAAATTATTTCTTTCGGAAAATGCAATTTAATATAGCTGAAGAAAACTCATTTCCTTATTTGACGAAAAGCAATCTGCGTGAAGATTAAAACTGCCGCTGCAAGCAGTGGGTCAAAAAATGTGAGCAGAAGAAGATTGAATTGAAGAAGATTGAGCCTTTCATGAATAAAATAAAATAAAAATGTCGTTGATATCGTAAACCAAACGGAAGTGGAGCAAAACCATAGCCGTAGCTCTAACAAAAGCTGCACTTTCAAAAGAAGTAAAAAACAATAAAGCGCCAAAGAAAAAGCAACTGCATCTCGCCTTCATAATGCATCCAATGGTTGGACCTGCTTGCTTCACTGATTTATTGTCATTTTAATAAACCGCCACACTACACAAGCGCATGGACACTAAAGGCGTGCCCAGCTCCACTCCACTCCACTCCACTCCACTCCACCATTGCAATCCAAATCCAATGGAACATAGCGAACCATGGTAACTCATGGCAACTCCAGCTTCTACTTCGCTTCTCAAAGCTGAATTGTTTCCTGGAACATCAGGCAGACAAATATACACAACAACTACCACAGAAAAAAGGAAAATAAGAAAGATTAAGGAGACAAGCCAGTTGAACACGGCAGGAGTGAAGTGCGATCAAGGCGCGTTTCAAGCTTGTAAAACAGTTGTAGTTGCAGTTGCTACTGTCCCACGTCACCTCCAACTCCGAGCAACACCCTTTCCCTCACTAGTTCGAAAATGTTTTATTCATAAAGTTGGCGGATCGCCTTTTGGTCGCATCGAATCGTTTGGGCTGGGTTTGGCTTGGATTTTGTTGCCTTCACTGTCCATACATGTTCCTATGCTAATTTCAACAACTTATCAGCCGCCGAGCATCTCTTCGGAAACTTTGCGTTTTTATGTCCATGGCGATGGCTATGAAACGAAGCATGATTGAAAGCGTAGGTGGGGAATGGATAGAGCGGCTTCTCTTTTCCAAATGCCATTAGTCGAATTGAATCGAATGGCTTTTTTTGGCCATAGTTGGCATATTAAATTAAATATATTTATGTTTATGACCGACTTATATGGCTCCTGTTGTTTCTATTAATTTTGGTGTAAATTGAATGTGACACCTCCAAATTTCCAAATTTTTCAAAGAGTTAGGGGAAAAACACCATGAAGCATGCATTTTTATGTAAGTAGCAGCGAAACAGTTCGATCGATCCGCTTTTCATCTTGTACATTTTTCAATTCTAAACACTTTAAGTTACGACATTACAAATTTTTCTCACAATCAGCTGTGGGGACACATTCACTTTGAGCAAGTCAGCACATCTTTGTAACAGCGTAACTCGTTGGAGATTCAGTAACAAAAGATCACACAGACTAGACTATGTGGCTTCACAATTAGTTTATTCACAAATAGTTGATTAAAAATTAAAAGTATGACAGCACATTTATGAATTTTCATACTAGGGTCAGTCAAATATCGTCCAACGGATCTGAGTTGTCGTATGGTTCTATTATTAGTGATAATCATTTACTGATAAAATTTTATGTTTAAAGCCCAATACTGAGATCGATGAAAAATTTTGCTACCGAAATTGTAAATTATTACTGCTATGTCAAACAAACAAAAAACAGTGTTCCCAAATCAACATGAAATACTAAAATCAGATATTTATTAGGTGAAAAATCCACACATATTGATAGTTATGCAAAAGGTCACACTCTTTCTCACCTGTTTCGTTTGTTTGAGTATTTTTTTGGTAGCAAACATTTTTGTTATCTGAGTACTCAATGAAAAACAGCTTGTGCTAAAATTTGTGGTAGCGTTTTGTATATGAAGTTTTTTCTTCATCAAAAATTTTCATCGATCTCAGTATTGAGCTCAAGCAACTTTTCTAGTTTATAAAGTACTTGCAATAACAAATAAATGTCTTTACTGTTTTTCAAAATGTTCTATACACTTTTTGATGAGTTTGAACCATTCGTCAAAGCAAATTTTCCATTCCGCTTGAGACACCTTCAAAACATTATTTTTGATTGTATCAGCGGCTTCTTTTGCCGACAAAAAGCAGTTGTCCACTCAGTTTGTCTTTGCTGTACGGGAACATGATGATGTCATTGGGTGCCAAATCAGGTATGTACAGTGGTTGACTCATTGATTCCATGTTTCGTCATTAAGTCATGGTAGAGAATAATAGGTTTTTGGCGTTTCATCATTTCTCCAAACAATTCTCGAACAAACAAATGATGGTGAACCACACAGAATTGACCGTTGTATATTGCCCTAGTGGTATTATTGGATGACCTAGTTATACCAGCGTTTTAAAAATTGCGTCTGTTTGGTTGTAAACTGACTGTACACTGAAAATTACGTGGGTAAGCTGAAAAGTCCTTTAAAAATCTAAAATACTTTATAACTTTGTTTTTGACAAATACCATCTACCATTAGGCTGCTGTAATGTTTATAGCCTTATTAATCTCGTTGTATAATTTGTACTACAATCGATTGAACCAAACAACTTTTGTTATACTCAAACAATAAAAAAAAAGAATGAACGATGCAGTTGAGTGTGCTCGACTTCGAGATACACTGTACCTTGTTTAATAGTATGAACCATAAATTATATTCTTTAGTGGTCCTACCTGTACTTATGCGGAATATTTTATTAGAATTGATGAATAATTAGAAAAGAAATTAAAAAAAAACAAACAATTTCCATACAAAGACCCAAAAATGGGAAGGACAGATTTGCAGGCAGGTTACCCCTTAAAGCGGTCCGATATGGTCCTATATGGAATATTTTGTATGGATTGACGTAACATATGGTACATTTGGAATTTCTAGCCTAATTAAGAACAATAAAATTTCATACAAAAAGTTAAAAATGGGTTAAAGTTTGTATGGTGGCCATCTCTTATAGTAGTCGTATGCGGTATAATTTATTAAGTTCATGTAAAATACACTAAATGTGGCGTTTCTACCGTAATTAACAACGAAATCAAAAAAATGATCATGGTAAAACTTAAAATTGGAGCCCACTCTTATACTCTTAAAGGATAATCTAAATATTTAAATTTGAAGTCTCTATCTCGTATAGTCTCCCCGTCGGATGGACGGAAACACATACAGACATCCACCATAAAAAACAATCCACCATAAAAAGCAACCAATATTAGTAGGAAAATCAGACAAGTGGTCTACCAAGCGAGGTGGTCACTATCTAGGATAATATAGTATCCCTGGTCGGATTAGCAATCGCTTAATGCAGTCGCTTTCATCAAATTGTTATCGTTTTACTTTTTTGACAGTTATCTATGTCAAATAAAAAAACCTCTTGACGAGCTAAAATCCAAGTGACGGAAGCCAACTTGCAACTTGTGATATAAATTTTATGACGAAAGATTTATATTTTTCATTTGTATTGTTGGGACTGATTTTAACATGTAATTCCGCGTTTTTTTATCCTATTTTTATTCTCTATATCTTAGCTACCAGGATTCTCACAGAAATGTGTAATAATATAGAAACACTAACTAGTACCCGGCGCGCTGTCGCCCTTCCCCTTGCCTCTCCATCCCCTGCCACTCCTTCCCATGACCCACAATCGCCTTGCCACACCTTCCCCATGCCCCTCTACTCTACCACAAAATTCTGCTTCTCCTTTCCTTTCCCTTCCCCCATTCCCCTACCTATCCTACCATTACCACCTTTTTCAATACCCCTTTCCCCAGGCGATATGTTCCCCACGAGCAATAAAACACCTTGTATTTCAACCGCCTATATTTCAAACTGGATTGATCAGATTTTATACTTTTTTAATGGTGAATAACATGTCTCGATCGGATTGATCAGTAAAGTGCTTGTGCTGCAGTCACACTTAATTGGGCTTTTGTCACTTGAGTGGTCTACCGTTAACAGTGCTTAACAAAAAAACGGAAAACGGAGGTTAACCCTAACACGAATATTGTATTAGGGTTAATATATCCGATAAGATGGTAACCGATCGAAGATGATCGGAACGGGTATTGTGAATGTTTGCGCTGATTTTGTTTTAAACTAATTAAATAAATGCGTAAATTAAATCTTCATAAATTACAGCCTATGTGTTATTCTGATATATGAGCTATATTATTGAAAAGTTTCATTAAAATCAGTAGTTTTTGCGTGATGGAGTAACAAACACACATCCATACAAAATTTCGTGTTTATAATATTAAGTAGGATTCTATGTAGAAGTAGTACATCCTATTTCAGATACTTAAATCATTTTAAATATTGTAAATAAAAGTTTGTGCTAATGTTAAAATTGTGCATACGAATTTTATGCAAATCAATGAGACTGCAACACATTTGTCTCTCAAATGATATTCAAGAAACTGCTCCAGCTGCGCCAAAATGTTTTCTATAGTTTAAAGTATGTAAAAAATAGAAAAAACTAAGCGTAAAACATAAAAACTGCAAAACCACATAGAGACATTCTTCTTTGAAGGGGTGCTAATCGCCAAATTTACAACTAGATACGCTCTAAAAAATCGCAAATGGGCCAGAAAACAAAACGACCGCAAAACAACGATGCGCTGTGCCGGAAAACTACACATACTACATAATTTTCAACTGCTCCAGCCAAACACCCCTCACTACAAATACACGTAACAGAATCGTACGACAAACACAAGCAGCAGGCTCACTCACATATCCTTGCAATGTATCTACAAGTATGTACGAGTATCTACGACAAACGCGCGGCGTAAATGTTTTGTCGGATGTTATTTTCGTTTCGGAAAACATTTGAAAAATGTACTTTTCCGCTGCGAGCAAGAGTATTTAAGTATGGGGACTTTGGATGGCGGAGAAATGGACAGCGGAACGAAAGGATATGCAATATATAAAGAGATAGTGTTAGTTACGAAAAATTACACTTTGTGATATTGCGCTGACAATGTTGCCTCCATTGATGTCGTTCTCGTCGTGGTTTATGTGCGAACTCGCCATTTAACTGAAAACAACGCATAAAAATACGATTCGTGTAGTGGATGGGGAAGGAAGACGCTGTGGAAAAGTGCTTTCTGCGATGCCATTTAGAGCTTAGTTTAAAGCAATTTCACAAAGATAAACGTACTTTTTCGGCAGTGTTTGAGTTGGATAGAGTTAACTATGTGCGAAAAATGCGGTCAAGCAAACGGAAAAGGTTCTAGGGAAAACCAAGAAAGGTGGCGCTGAAAGGATGAAATAGAAGCTGACTGATTTTCAACAAAAGATTTTTAAATTTTTTAGATTTGCAAATAGCGATAAGTTTTTTGTAAATCTCAAGCTACGGCAGGGATTTTGCAAACACGTGGCGCAAGCTGCTGAGGAAAATTGGAAAATTCGCATTATTCGATTTGCAGTTTTAAGCATATGTGGCATATCAGCCACCAAATTGAAGTCGAATAAGCGCTCGTGTGTTCACATAGTGCGAAATTCCCAAATCTTTTGCACACTTTCATATACGCAGCAAAGAATCTCAGAAACTCAGACACAACTCTGCATGTATTTTTTACCCGTTTTCAACACTAAGTGCCGCATCGACACATAACACCTTCTCAGCTAAATGATCTACTTCTGAAGATCGACAAACGATGCAACAAACTATTGACTGTTGACTGAACAAGTATAAAATCAAGACATCAACAGCAAAATGAGTTGAAGCTGACAGTAGCTTCTGCTTCTGGAAAATGTCAACTTTATTAAATGAAATTATAAATTGGAATGTTTGTTCTGGCGGCGAATGCCGTTGACGATGATGTTGTACTAAAAGAAGAGGTGACTTCAAAGTCAAAGACAGCGCACCGCGTGCAAAATTCCAGACTCACACATCATTACCAGCGCAAAAAACTGCGACAGCCTAAGAAACCTTTTCTGCAGGACTCCAAAGCTAACACACACACAAAAAAATTATTTGGTATGTCTGCACATGCTTCGAGCCATTACAATTACTGAACCAAAGGATCAGCGGTAGAGTATAACAAAAAAATCAAGCAGAATTTTCAAGAACACCAAGATCCGAAGACGACACAGTGGTAAAGAGCCAATATCCATTCATTCGCTACATCTTCGTTGTCATTTAGAATTATGATGGAGTTTTGATGTTGTCATAAAAAAATTTAATTGAAATACCAAAAATGGACAGCGGCAGCGAAATAAGCAACAAAACAGCGTAGTGCCGATGATGAAGACGTCAAAGTGTCTGCAGACGCTATCTGCAGTTGACTATGCCGGGTAGGACTTGCAATTGCTTAAAATCGCTTTAATGCGTTTATTTTGGGCGCATTAGGAATTTATTACCAAGCCTTGTGCAAAATGGGTTTTTATTGAGCTGCACAGAACAGAAGTCTCATCAAACGATCGATGAAGATGTCAAAAGCGAACCACTTAGGCGCAACTTTCGCAAAATCAACTCAAACTCGTCGACAATGAAAAGAACAAAAAAATAAATTAACAAGAAGGAACATTACCTTCAGTGGAATAGAAGCTTTAATACCCTTGATACAAAATTATATATTATATACGACAGAAAAAAAAACTTATTTAACAAAAAGTATGATGAATATTACAATGACTTATCATGATCTGCACTAACGCTGGACAGTGACGAAAAAATTAATAATTTAGTTACCGAAATCTGATCGATGAAGTAGAGAAGGACATCAGTTTGTATGGTAATGGTATACGTTTGACTGGGCTGAAAATCCCACAAAGACTTTGCTAGCACTTTTAAGAATATACACAATTCACATCTTTGTGCGCCCGAAGTGCAAGAATACAAGTCCCGTGTTTATTGATAGTATCAAATTTCTAGATGTATTTCTGAATTGAAAGCTAGTGGTACTAAAAAGAAAAAGAATGCATAAAGAAATATAACAAAGATCTTTAGATCTATTGGAAGAATATTGAGATTCTGTCTGTATACTCAACCGTTATCACGACAATCGCTGAGGTGCTTTCTGGCATTGTAGGAAAATCTTAGTTCCCGAATGAAGAAGAGAAAGAAACACATGAGTTTCTGCTATGGCAATGTCTGGCTAACAGCTCGTACTGGTACTGACTAGCATGGTTACATGGGATCTATATCGTAGGTGCTCCAACTTTAAGTCATATTGATTATTTTAAAAAAGTGCGTTTAGATTATAGAGGGGCTATATTTTATAGGGCAAGAGAATATTTGTACACAAAGAGCATATGTTATGAAGTATCCTTTTCGAATTTGATTATCCCTAAAACTGAGTGAGTACCTCATATCAAATTAGACAAACAGACGGCTAATTCAACATATCCCATCGAGCTAGTCAAGAATATATAAAGTTTGGCAGAAAGTTAAGAGGCCTAGCTAATAACACGCGTATATAAAAATTTTGTCTGGAAAATAATTTTAATGATTTTTTCGGAAGGCGGTTACACAAGCGCACGCACAGGTAGTCCGAGTAGCTAGAAAGTTTGGATAAGATTTATCGTTAAAGTCATTTCAGCGACTCAATACAAGGTAAAGTGCAGCGAATAGCGATCAAGTTTTGTCTCAAACTTGATAAGACCAATGCTGAAACTGTTCTAAAAATGAATGCAGCCTTTGGGAATGATTGGCTCTCAAGTTGACAAGTCTGCCGGTGGCACAAAGCCTTTGAAGCCCATGAGGAGATGAGAGTTGAATAAAGTCCATGCTCATTGCGTTTTTCGACAACAGGGTGCTTGTTCACCATGAGTACATACTGCGAGTACGCTACATCGCGAAGTGTTGGGAACTCTACCATGACAATGCGCCAGTGCACACTTCCTTTGTTGTCACCATCTGCCTGGCCAATTCAGGTATACGAACTGTTCTCCAGTCTCTGAAGTGGCTCAGCCAGACAACTTTTTCTATCCACGCTTAAACGGCATTGAAAGGTCATTTTAAAGAATGACGCCTTCGATGCCTGGAAATCTTACTGGAGGTATTGTACCGACGCAAGAGAACAATACTTCGAAGCCTTTTAATGATTTCTAACGATTTGACAAATAAATTTGTTTTGGACAAGCCATTGACATTACTTTCCCGACAAATCCTGCATGTTTTGCAAAACTGATATTATTTTTCAACATATTCTTCCTTAAGCTCAATACACTTAGTCCTCTGAATAATGTGGTTTATCGAAGCACCCAAACCTTTACACATAACATAATTGCAACATTTTGCTTGGGAGCAAAATGTGGCAATTATGTTAGATGAGGAACCAATTCTTAGAGCAACACATGAGTTTTTCAATTCTCATACGATCGTGTTTACCGGCAAATATTAATTGTAACTATTTTTAATCGCTTATATAAGATGACAATAACTTCAATCACCTTTAATCTTCGATCGTCCATTGTCAAACCATTGATTTTATGAACCATTTCTGCTGTGGTAACCACTTTTAAACATACTGGACGCTCATCATCAGATCATCTCGTATAACCGCGTTTAAATTCAGCTGTCAAATATTATAAACTTCTTTTAATTAGGTACTTTTCTAAAAACAATCGAACTGTGTACTGTTTAGCTATGTTTTTAAAAATGCCAAAGTTTACTTTCAATGAACTCCAGAATAGAAACTGAAAGGCGAAACCGTCTGAAAATCTGACAATCACCATTTTAAGGGGGACATTTGTGATAAATATTATCAATTTGATATTATTACAACCCAAGGCCAATTAATTTTTAGTCAGCCCTGTCATTTTTATACTTTTTGGGCGTCCAACGGCTTCTTCAGTGCGTTACAAACTTTCAGTGAAACTATTAATACCCATCCGAACTGAAGGGTGTAAGAAAAAAACAGGCGGCAGACGACTAAGTGGTACTGGCGGCACCGAAAACAAAAATAAACAAAAAACACTCGATTCGGGCCAAGAGAAAGAGTGCGATGACGTGTAGTAGCCAGAAACGATGTCACAACTATATTATTGACTTTTACTTGCGTAAAATGTTCAAAACGATGGCCCAAAGCAATCACAGCAATCGAGGTGACAAAAGCAACCAAACCACTTTGCACAAACTCCTTGGGTGCCTCGACACTGACTACTTGGAGTATCACTGACTCTCTAGTACGAGTATCTGCAGAGTGGTGTGCTGTATGGTGTGTGTGTAAGACGGCAGCAATTTTCACGCGATGTGCACAGCAAGCGGTCCAGTCCAGCGAAGAAGTCTGAGGTGCGTTGAAGTCTCAAAAGACTGTCTGTCAGCAGCACCAGCAGAAGAAGCCACTCGCCAAAGATTACTGCAGATTGTAGTCCATCTTCTTGCAGCAGTGCAAATCAGATTTCGGACAATAATTTCAATTACTCTAAGCAGATGAAAAATGCCGCAAATTCCAGAGCATAATAGCTACAGGAGGATGTCTGTCTACTTCGAAGTTCAGAACACGCAGCACGAGCGCCACATATGAGTAAGTAATCATAATCTTTTGGTAATAACACACACATATATGTGTAGTATAGGAGAAAGGTAACATTACAAGTCACATTAATAACCACAAAATGCAACCGAAATTAATATAATAATTCATTGTAATAATTTAGCATGTTAGGTACGCATGGCGGCAAGTGGTGGCTTTGGGATCGTGGCTCGGGGTTTCTATACAACAACAACAACAAAAAACCAGTGTGCAAATATGTACTTACTTCGTATAAGTATTCTTAGTATATTTGCAAAAAAGGACTCAGCAACTTATGCATAAACTCAGCAAGGGCCACACGGCTGGGCGCGGCACGCCAAGAAAAACCGAAGGACGCGCGTACATTTATTAATTTTATGTGACTTTTTTATTTGGCATAGAACAGCCGTAGAAGGCGTACTTCGTGAACAGGGGGTTGGAGTAGAGTAGACCAGTAGAAGAAATCGTAATTTGTGCTTGTAAGTAAATATTTGCTATTCGAGGGTAATCAATAAAGTATTTACATTATGGTAAGCCTAGTGTAAGTGCTTAGTTAAGATATTTGTCTGGTTGCAAATGGTTCCAAATCCCAAAAACGTTATTATTTTAGAACATTTTTTTTCAGAGACCGAAACAGTTTTATTCTAAAAGTTATTTTCTGATTTTTATTTTAAAAATAAAAAATAAAACGCACACTTTTCATGTTTTTCCCAAAAGAAAAATAAAATTTTATCATGGGTAAATTCTGAGTACAAAACATTTAAAAACATTGTGTGATTTTACAGTTCTCCCAGCGGTAGAAATGGAACATTTTAGCTTAAAAGTACCCAATAATAAAAATATCAGTAAAAATAAGTCAACGCTGTCCAGACATAGCCTCAGGGGGACGAACACGATCGTTTTTTCACACACGCATATATGAACGCATGCCAAAGTCGGCTGCTTCATGCTAAAGAGATACAGAAATTTGAATTAGTTACGTTGCATTTTCTCACCAAAAACACTATCAAAAACACACGCAACTGATGTTCGTCAACATGTTGACAAGTGCGCCCACAACAGTTTCGAGCATAACGTCGAGCTGTTCGACCAACATCCTCTACAACAGAAGCACATTTTACAATTCTCTCATTTCTCATTCCTTTAATGTTTAGTAAATTTTACTTATTTAAATAAAATTATATGATGTTCGATTGGTTTTATTTATTAAAATAAATTTAATTTAAATTGACAAAATTAAAATAAACGAAATTGAAAACCCACCCTACCTCTCCCTTTGCAATCTACGTTCCAGTATTTTCTACACCATTCTTTATAATATAGAACAAAATTCAGCTACATTTAGCAGCCCCCTTTTATTTTATTGAAGTTTTTCTTTTTCAGAAGTACTGAAGAGCATATTTCTTTCTATCTGGGTGCTATCTTAAAGTAGTCCTTCTATATTGGTTTTATCTGTTAAAAACTTGAAGACCTTCCTTTGTCCACAATCCTGAAGAATCGTCAAGTGCGGCAGATTTCGGTGTTACATAAATAAATCTATTTGAAATTTTATGTTTTTGAGGATGCAAGTATCCAAACGTGATTTTTGTTAGGCATTGAGAACTTTTCTCATACTTATCTCCATACGATAAGAAACCTCTGACGTAGATTGTTAGATCAGCAAATCATTCCATAGTTAGCTTGGAGTATATGACTACAGTGCATTAAGTATAGCTTGCATTCTAAATGTGTGCTTAATATCACCGATATATCGACACTTTAATCTAAAATTTTCTTTATAACGATGTATATATTAAAATATCGATGTATCGATATTCAACAATATTGTATCAAGAATTCTTTTTATTTAACGAAATATTTATACGAGGGGTACTATTTATATTTGGGGAATAGCAAATAATAACAAACATTTTTAAGTGAAAATGGCTTTATTGTTTTTCAAAATATTCCCCTTGATAATCAATACACTTTTACATTCGTTCAAATAAATCATTTGTCATAGCAGTTTTACCATTCCTCTCGAGACATCTCCAAAACATGGTTTTTGAACGCTTCAACTGCTTCTTCGGCGCTCGGCCTTTGATACTCGGGAACAAGAAGAATTCATTGGGTGCCAAATCAGAACTGTACGGAGGACGAGTCATTAATTCGATGTTTTGACTGCTCAAAAATGCACTTGTTTGACGAGATGTGTGAGAACTCGCATTATCATGATGGAGAATGATTCGTCTTTGGCGGTTGGTTTTACGAATTTCTTCGAAGACTTCCGACAAACAAATGGTCGTGTACCACTCAGATTTGACCGTCTTACGTTGGTCAAGCGGAACAGTGGCCACATGACCCATTCGGCCGAAGAAACAGGCGACCATTTGCTTCGCTGTGCTTCTTCCACGAGCAACTTTTGTTGGATTTGGCTCGTCTTGGAATACTCACACGGTCGATTGCTGTTTTGTTTCCAGCTCATACGCATATATCCATGATTCGTCACCTGTCACGATTTCATATACGTCTTTTGAAGCACCACGGTCGAACTTTTTAATCATTTCCTTACACCAAGCGAGCCTTTTTTTGAGCAATTGATAAATTATGGGGTATCCAACGGGAGCAATTTTTTTACAGCTAAGTGTTCATGCAAAATCTAATGTATTGAAGTGGAACTAATGTGCAAGGATGCCTCTATCTCACGATATGTCACATGACGATCTTGCATTATCAGTTCACGCACTGCATCGATGTTTTTGGGCACAACAACCGATTTTGGACGACCTTCACGGAATTCGTCGGCGACCGAACTACTACAGCGATATACTGTGGTTTTTGATGGTGCTTTATCGCCATACAAAGAACTGAATTCATTGACACATTCTTGTTGAGATAATCCACGTCGAAAGTTGTGAAAAATAATCCAACGAAAACCTCTTGAAATTTCCATTTTTTGGCCAAATTGCTTTTCTTAACTCACTGTAAACAAAACAAATAGTAATTGTACATCAAAACTTTGTGAGTACGTTTATCCCAAAAAATGTCAAAATTTATTATGGTGTTGCCAGATTTTAGCTTTTGACGTAAGTAGGCGATTAGTGTCCTGCAACCTTCTAATCAGAATTTGGTTCAAACGATTATTTACAGCTATATAATTTACACAGGTTATATATATATACAGAGTTTAGGAGAGAGGTAGGTTTTGTAGGGTGTGACTATTAACTATGGAATTGCTTTGGAAATATTTAAGCCAAGACCCGGTCCAACAGGTCTTGAGGGTGGTGGCGATTGAGTCTTCTTTTCTTTCTAATCAATAATTCTACTCAGACCTTTCGTAGTTCTGACTCATTTTTTCCTTTTTATGGTTCATCGTAGTTTGTTTTCTGTCATAACTGTTAGTGTTACCCTCGTATGTGTGATTTTTCTATATTTTCGCCTTTATGTTCGCACATTGTCAAATCAGTTTTTAAGTCTTTTAAGCTTGATAAATGTTCGCAAAATATTGCAAAATACGCGAAGAGTAGAAGTAGCAGAAGAAAAATTTTATGTAAGGTAACTAGTTAAACAGTCAATAAGAAGAAAAAACAAGAGCAATAGTCGCGACGCTCGACTATATTATACCCTACACATACAACATATATATGTATAGCCTTCTTTTTATTAAAGTTCAAATCAATGCCTTCTAAGCGGCTAGAAAAAGCAACTGGTAGGCCCATCGGTTAGTCAAAAGACTATGCCGTCCGGAATATGTCGGTGAGCGTATGTGTCAATGGTATTGTTGTTTCGTCGAATGT
This sequence comes from Leucophenga montana, assembly GCA_035044765.1. Classification (NCBI taxonomy): domain Eukaryota; kingdom Metazoa; phylum Arthropoda; class Insecta; order Diptera; family Drosophilidae; genus Leucophenga; species Leucophenga montana. The sequence continues at coordinate 653,142 of JAWNNQ010001111.1, read as the reverse complement.
TGAGTATGTAAATGTGATAGTCACTTTCGCCATCGAAAAGTCTCTCTGTCTTTAGTTTTTGTTGTGATTGGCACTTGGTGAAATAGTAATAATGTCAAAAGCATAAACGCAATAATATACAAAATTATCAGTAGACTGCGGTCGATTCTGTCGGCCGCTGGCCATACATAATAGTGAGTATAAATGGACAAAAACAATTTCGAACATGTTATATGTTAAATCTGTTGCGATGATTGACATTTTTTAGATAAACTTATTTTCTTTTAGTTTCCGAGAACCAAACTCTCAGACAGACAGACAGAAAAACGGACGGACAGACAGATGGACAGGCGTGACTCATTCTAGTCGAAATGATAAAAATACTTAATGGGGTCTCCAATCGCTATATTATTTACAAATAATTCAATTTAGATAATTAAACAAACCCAATATGGGAATCCGGCTTACAAATAATTTTAACCAGTCTATCAATAATTTGATAGAAAGTTATATAAACAAGTTTATATGCACGGTACACCCGTGAATAGAATAGCTATTTACGCTATGTATGCTTTCTAACTAATCGTTTAAAATCTAATATAGCTTATATGCGAAATGTACCAATTCTCATTACATAAGTGGTCTACTATTGAGAACGTCAGAGTATTATATCCATCTTACTAATAGATATATTTCTCACTTTTGTGTCAATATAAAAACACAACTCAATTGATATACATACATACTACGAACTCATCGCACTAATCAATTTGCTAGAATGTTGTTGTCCTTCCATTTCCTTGCTCTCCTCATGCCACGCACCAACGCCGTCTCTTCCATGGAAGGAAAAAGACAGACAAAGAAAATTATGCAAACGTCATTCGCACATGTTTGCTGTTATGTCTGATGTGCCCTCTCTTTTACTTTCTCTCCTCATGTGTGAATTATAAGCTTTTATATAAAACTTATTAGCACTTATAATTCACAAATAGTTTTTACTTATGGATATAAAAAAGGAAAGAACAAAAGAAAACGTGAGTTTGTATTGGAGTAGGAACATAGGAATTTTTTTAACCGATTTCAGATAGATATCAGATTCAGATTTCGATATCTGATTCAGATAGAAGTTGAACTAATGAAGAAGACATAATATACTAGTAGCTCCCCGCGACGTTGTACGCGGCCCTCCCCTTTCCCCTGCCACTCCTTCCCACTGCCACACCTTCCCCTTCCCCACCTTCCACATGCTCCTTGAAACAAATAAAAAAAAAATGGAAGAAAAATCTAAAAAATCCAAACAGTCTTCTGTTTATCCAATCGCCACGAAACTTGACAGGATCACTCACGGGACTATTTTGAATATTGCCACAAAATTTGATCAACATCGGTTGAGCGGTTTCGGATTCTATAGGGAACCTACATACATACTTCCATTTTTTTTATATATAGATAATCAATTTGTTACAAAGTCCGTGACAAAATTTAATACATAATACATATTCACACTACATGTGAAGTGTATAAGAAGTAGAGAGAGAGAGAGAGAGAGATTAATGAGAGAGTGAGAGAGATATAGAAGTTAACTCAAAGTCAACGTGGCGTATGACAAACATTTCACAGCGAAGTAAATCAGCCAGCGCCGCATTCGCATGTCACAAACAATTTAAAATGCAATCTTTACATGACGATTTATTTGTTGTTGGCTGCCGCTGTTGTATTCGTATTGTATCAGATCAAAGTCCGAGATGTATTTCGACTGAATACATCGAAGGCCGTCCAAGTGAACGAACGAACGAACGAACGATTGGCAGACAGATTGTATACCAAGTTACAAGCGAAGCAAAGATTTTGCATAGACAGTTCACAATAGCAGCGCATAAAATGGACAATGGCAGCAGCAGCTGAGCCCAGTTACACTTGTCGTCCATGTCCATGTCCATGTCCATGTCCATGTCCAAATCCATGTCCATGTCCATATCCATGTTGTTTGTGGCAAGTACTTTTAGCCTGTCCGTATATCTGTCTGTCTCTCGGTCATTGGCTATTGAAAACTTATATCTCAAAGTAAAATTCAAGAGCAAAGCAAATCGCAGCTATAAATCTAAGCGCTATCGAACGAGCATATCGATGTGTCGCGAAAGCGCTGCCCTCCATACCAGTACGATTCATAGCAACGTCCTCTATATTCATTACAAATCGTTCACCTGCCCTGTCCTCGCTTTGTAGATTGGCTTGATTGCCTGTAGTTGCGCGTTGAGTTTAGGCCTCAGCGTCTTTTAAAACTCAATTTGCGCTAATAAATCGCCGAAAATATTTTGACAGCTTATGATGCGCGCCTGGCTCGCATAAATCTTAGCTTGGTCAACAAATGTATCAGCACTGGATGGACATTGTTTGCTCTTTGTCCATTTTATTATTTATTTTTTATTCACCGTTTCGATTTCGATTCGATTTCGCGAGAACAGATACTTTGTCGACTGCCGCGCTCCGATACATTTTGTATCGTATATGTGTGTGTGCTTGTGTGTGTGCATGTGTGTGTAAGCATTCGTCATTATTTGTTCATTTTTAGCGTTTAACATTCCGCTTAGCGAGCGAGTAGCCAAAGTCGGAGTCGAATTGGAGTCAGATTCAGACTCCAATTCGAATGTATTTTCATACCCTTCATATGAAATTTGTGAAAAGTAATTGCAATTTGTTCGATCGGTTGAAAGCAGGTAAAAAATTTAAGAAGAGCTGTCAATGTTGGAATATATGTAAATTGTACATACTCGTACTTTGGCATAAATACACGGGATGGCTCGAGAACCCACTAGTGATCTGGTCGTTTGTACTTAGCTAGCGAAATATAGTTTGCAATACCACACCACATAAAACAGTAATAACAACAACAAATTAACATCGCACAAATATCAAAAAGGAATCAAAATCCGCTAGTAGTAAATATATTTGTCTTTGCGGCGACAGTCAATGAAAAAAGCAATTGCTTGGATGCCTGGATGCCTGTTAGCTACATTAGCTATGATGCTTATACTCTGCGCTCAGTTGAATTAAATTGGAGTTTTCTAAAAACAGAACAGTACAAATAAATAAAATGAAAATAAATTATTATAAGTTATTATAAAACAAAAAAACAACGGAACAAAAAATTAAAATTGGCCCTATGGCGAAATAAAAATTCTTATACATGCACTGATTCCTTTCATGCGAAATACATGCAGGTCGTTTTATAAACAATGACACACAAAATATCTTCTGTCTCCTTGCGATTTTCATTGAAACATGCATTGTTTATAATAAAATGTAATTGAAACCAAATCAAAAGTGATAACAACTAGCTAACAAAACTACAGATGATATTCCAAGGCGGCCCAACTTGGTATTATGCATTAAGTTTGTTCCTGTTCTAAATCTAAAAACAAGAAAGAGCCCTGTACACGCCATATTTTTTCGTAGTAATACATTTTTTCTGCTGGTTTACCTTGAAAACCGTGTTCAAGTTGCTTATTTTGAAAGTGTAGGAGTGAATGAAACTACGGAAACATGTGTCAAGCATATTAATACTTCGTTACGACCGAAACCAATGTTTTTTTTTTTTTATTTTTTTTTTTGTATTTGGATCATTTTGGATGCCTGCTCAAGTTGTTATTGTATTGAATTCAATTTTCGTTGTCCACGCTGACGCAACAGCATCCATATCCATTTAGCCGGTGTCGACATTGTCGTCGTCGGTTTGTCTGACAGTGGCATTTGTTCTGCCTTGGCTGACAACATCCAATATAAACGGTGCGCTGCCTTAAACGCTCGCATTAACTTTACTCTTAAAGTTTCTCTCAAACCATTTTACCAACTTAGGCGCTATTAATCCCATACTAATTGCATTTGTTTCTACAATAACAACAAAATGTAAAAAATAGTTGACTATGTCGGCAATTACGACAAATATGCAGATCATAATCAAATAATAAATGTATGATTATTATAACTGGCTTTTCATTCAGTAAACTAAATAGATCTGTTTCGGAACTTAAAAAACTGGAAAGAACAAAAAGAAACGCTACAGTCGAGTGTGATCGACCTCGACATACCCTGTACGTTCTTTCAGGTCCTTCAAAGAGCCATAGATTACATTCTTTAGTGGTCCGATTTTGACATATCCGACATATTTTATTAAAATTGATCAAAATTAGAAATGTTTAAAAATAAAAACAAGAAATTTTCATACAAAAACTCAAAAACGAAGGCAGATTTAAATAAAGTAGTCCGATCTGGGCCTATATGAAATATTTTGTAAGTACTGACTTAATAATACGCCAAATTGGCAACTTTCAAGATTAATTAGGAATGAAACTAGAAAAAAATGCATAAGAAAATTTAAAAATGAAGTCCAAGTTTGTACGGGGGGCTACGCCTTAAAGTGACCCAATCTGGACACATGCGGTATATTTTATAATTATTTACGTAAGATGTTTGGTATTAGTTATGTGAAGAGGGAATCTGAGAGTCTAAAATATATAAACTCAAAGTCTCTATAGTCTCCGAAATCTGTTCATGCAAACATACGGTCGGACGGACGGATGGACGGACGGTCATGTATATATCGACTTGTCTTCCAATGATGATCAAGAATATACACATATACTTTGTAGGGTCTGTCTAACTCAGTTAATGCATTATTTCATATATAACGGATCTCTAATGCACGGTGTTGGCATTCTGATGATCCACAATTCAAATCTAGTACTGATGGATTTCACTCAAATCTCAACCCGCATTATTAAGACGCATCATTTGAACAATACTGTCCAACATAACATTTTTTCAAACCATGCTCCCATGGAAGTAGAGTTTGCCCAGCCGAAAGATGACTTCTATAAGCTAATTAACAGAACGGTTACTAATAGGCAGAAGAGTGATGTATAGATTGTAATGGGCGATTTTAATGCCAAGATGGACAACGACAACACGAATGCTGAGCGAATCATAGGGCGGCATGGACTGCCCGCTATCAGGACAAATAATGGTTACCGGTTAATTGAATTTTGTGGCATTCAGAATCTGTTTATTGGTGGGACTCGTTTTCCACATATGTAAATCCACAAATATATGTGGCAATATAATGATGGACGAACTCAAAACCAGATAGACCACATCATTATGAGTAGTTAATTCTGTAAATTCTGGCTAGATGTTCACAACCGGCCAAAGCGCATATACCCTTTTACATTATGGGTGCAAGGTTTAAAATTTCACATAACATTATTTTTGGCGATTAAAGCGATTCAATCGATGAAACAAGCTTATAGCTTGTTTATGTGAGCTTTCAACAATAAACATAGAAATTCGTTATCAAACGACAGATCAGTTATAAAATTGTGAATTAATATGCAAAAACTATTTGTGAATTATAATTCCTATTAAATTTTAAGTGAAAGTTTAAATTTCACAGCTTCAACAGCTTCAACAAGTTTATTATACCACTCCACTGATACCACTGATGCAGATTGCATAAAGTTTTTTGGAACTTTTTTGACAAATGCTAATTGACAAGCAGTATTTTTTATAATACAATATAAAAAATTACATTTTTATGATCAAAGCATTTTAAACAGACACTTAAAATTTACCCTTACTACAAAACTACGACCCTTTTTTCTTCTAGCTATAAAAAAGTAACTCAAAAGGATATTTGTACTATCTCTAAAGTGCCTAAATAAACTGTCTACTTACAATCTACTTATTGGGTACATGTGGAAACTACCAAAGCTTCAGTTACATCGAAGGCAACATTTTACTTTTTTAACCACAAAAAATTGTATTTAAACGTATCAAATCTATCTATCGTATCTGAAACTAATTTAATTACTAATTTCACAATTAATTCAAAAAAAGCTACCCAGGTGGTATATGAGTAAATTTTCTAAACATTTCATTATTGTATTAGCTTCCTATTCTACTACAATGCAGAATATTTTAATTATTTTTGGTAACTTTAAATATGATTATTTTATTGCGTCATCTAATATAATTATAATTCTATATTTTTTGTTTAATTTAATAGCTGTTTTTGTTGCTGTGGCGCTGTTTAATGGAAGTAAGGCATCAGAACCTCTTCCAGTGCCCGAACAACATGAATCAGTGAGAAGGAAACGGTCACCTGATTGCACAATTCAATAAAATTTTCTTTAAAATTAAGTGCTTGATTGGAGCACATATACAACAAAATGGTACCAACTTTTTCGGCAAAAAGTACTTAAATTAGATCTCTAGAATCAAATATATCGTATCAATTCTAAATCAACTGTAAAAGATGGAATGTACTATACATATATTAAATTGGAATCCGCTTGATCTATTGACTCCACAAATCGCTGTTTTTATTATTTTTTTTTTTTTGTTTGTTTTATTTTTATAAAAACGGGGAATTTTGTATTCTGAGCTTTATATTTCTCAGAATTTAGTAATGAAATTGCATCAGAAATGCATGAACTACGTAATTCTTTGAAAAACTTGACAACTTCTCAAGAGTAGTATGTGTATTGTATGTATGTATGCCCGGTGTAGAATTTTAATAAAATCATAAAAATCATTAAATGAATATGTCTAACGATCTTATTTGTGAAAATATGAGTTTTTATGACTGGCGCGAGGTAATTACATTGAAACATGTTTTTCTCAATGTAAGAAAAGAAACAAAAACAACAACTTTTATATTCGCAGAAAATTGTATTTGCAGGTCAGACACGTGTTTCTTTTTTTTTATTGAGCAAAAAAAAGCTTTCGATGTTAGTGGACTATATGAGTGGAACCCGAAACCCCTAAAGCCGATGCAAGAGATGAAAGCGTTTGCTGCATTCAAAGTTCAATTCGAAAAAGCCATTCATTCCCAATATTCTTTTGATACTTCTCCCTTCTTACGTATAGAACAGTGTTTAGTGTGAGTGCAGCGAACGTTTAAAAAAGTCAAAACCTGTTTTTTTTATACCAATCATAAATAGTGTGAAATGGTATTATCAGTTTGTCTGAAAGTTTGTAACACATTAAAGGCGGCATCGTAGACCCCATACAGTATACCATCCAATCAAAATTTATCCGTACTGGTGTATTTAAACCGAACCGGTAAACCGAATCGGTAACTTCTTCTTCTTAAGTTGACTGTCACTGTCATTGATATGTTTGAGCGGGATGCGATAATTAGTCTATGTTTGACAGCTGCTTGTTGTTTATTTGAGCATTCAGTGAGGGTCGTGAAATCGTGTAAAACTTGCCTTATGAAAGTTGTCCATCAACCTCTGTTAACGACAAAAACATCGAAAACTTCGAACTTATTTTTATTGCAGTCATATATTGACATACCACGCCCACTTTTTGGAAACCCCCGACCACTCTTTACTTTTTGTAAGTAAACTTTTTTCTTGCAGTTAATATCAACTTACGAATTGATATGGTAGCACCTTATGAACAGACGCTTCACATATATTATTTTGGGGTAACCCCTTACAAGTCACCTGCCCACTTTTTCATTTTTATATGGAAAACATTTTTATTGCATTCAATATCAACTTAAAATTCGATATCATGGCTTTCACATAAAGTCGTGTCCCGCCCACTGTTATAGGTAGTCCATATACAAACGTACCGCCCATTTTTGAATTTTTGTATTTGAAAAAATAATTTATTGAACTTTATATCAACTTTTATTACTGGCAAAATCAATTTAACATTTAATATGGTGGATTTTTATGAACAGTCGCTTGACATAATTATCATTGGGCACGCCCCACCCACATTTTTAGGGGTAGACCCCAACACACGTTTGGGTTATTCGGTTTCACAGCGATGTTTCTTCTTTATACCTGTTAAGTAAACTTAAAACTTCGCCCTTTACATTTGCGTCAAATAGTTTCTAAAGTATGACAAATTCGCTCTGGAAGGGCGTGGCTCAACCCAGTTTTCCAGTGGATCTTATTTCTTCCGGTGCCTTTGACATAAGTACTAACTCTCATACATCTGCCTCAATTACAATAGTTACTGAGATATGACGAAATCGGTCCAGCTGTTCTCAAGTGATGCGCTTACTTTACTACTACTTTGCTTGGTATCCTATGCTTTCTTCAATGCGTTACAAACTCCGTGATAAAATTTCAATATAATTCACACTACGTGTGATGAGTTTTATTTAAAAATATAAAAGCACGAAACTTTTTCGCTGAAGTAAATTAAATAATGGTTTTATCTTTCACAAATTTAAGATATTGTGGGTAGAAAAAGAACAGAACAGGGAAACTTTCTCGAAAAAGTGTGCAGAGTTGTTCAATCTAATTTTCTTTATCAAGATATTTGGATGTCTTTCCCTTCATTACGCTTTTCCAACTATGTATCTAAACTATTAACATTCGCCTACAAATCACAATAGCTAAAATTTACACAATATTTTTCCAATGCGTACGTAGATAAATAGTTTGGTCGAAATGCGTTTTTGCTAACCAAAACTAATTAATTCCCAATGGGCAACACTTTTGGCTGGCAATGTTATGCTATGAGATCTAGCATTGCCTTCGAGTGCCATAAGTGCCATAAGTTACTCGAAGCGATTCAAAGACTCCTCGCAGTCTGACAAAGATCGAAAATTTGCATTTACCTCGCATTTGTGCAAAGAGTTTCCTCGTTTTTCTTCGACATCGTTGTTGTCATTGTATGAAAATATGCTGCAATGGAATTCCCAAAAGACAAATATTATTATTTTCTTGGCTTTTATTTTTTGTTTATTCGTTTTTTAGAGTATTGTACAACAATGTTAAATTTCAAGTTTCTCGGAAACCATGTTGCAGCATGTAGCATCGATGCTGTTCGGAGCTACTGTGGAGCATATAGAGCAGCACTTTTGGCGATACAAACATGATCAAATACAGGTGTTCGATAATAATTTTTCAAGCGCGCGCGCTCAACAACTTTTCACAATTCAATGAACAATTCGAGAGGTTGAAGGAGTATAAAGGCGTTCATTTTACTGCAGCCCAGCCCAGCCCAGCCAGCCCGGTAGTCGCCTTGAACAATAAGTTCTGTTCGGTCGGTTGGTCGGTCGGTCGAACCGTCTGTCCAACCGCTCTAGTTTTGCTTAAGTTACGAGTAAATATGCAAAGTCCGAGCATTCCTACTGTTCAGTGACTCGACTCGCCTTACAATCGCCCTTGCCACACTTTAGCTCTCCGCTCGGTTGGTCGAACTCGAAGGCAGCGAGACAATGCCGAAAGATTCTTTATAAGCGCTATAAGACGCGCACTCTCGCTCACTCTGTCGTCCGCTCCCCGTCAAGTCAAAGACAATCAAAATATTTGCATATTACCAATTTTGTATGCAAATTCGTTCAATGTCGCTGCTTGTCCAGGCTTGGGATGCCGTGAAATGCTCAGCTTCAAATCGGGCTACTTTGCTTTGGCGGCAAGAGCCTTCTTGTACTTCTTGTACTCACTCGAAATCGACTTCGACTTGGGATCACAATAGCCTGCTCAATAGTGTCACAATCGCACGTGAAAGTGCAATGGACCTTGTGCGGAGTTGCGGCGTGGATTTAAGTAAATATAGAGAGTTGTATGCAAAGGTGGTCTGACTAAATAAATAAAAAAAAAGGATATTTACAGAAAAGTGGTTGCGATAAAAAACAAAAACAAAAAACAAAAAAAACATGGTTAAAATGATAAGAAAAAAGCCATTAACACGAGCTAAATCTTTATAATCATATAATCACATTGTCCACTTAATCATATCAACGATGTGCTGACGGCAGAGAAAATAATATAGATTTAAGACGAAATTTAATAAAATAAATAATAAAACTAATCAATGTTTGGTTTGTATGTATATAAATATTTAATTACGAATAGATGAGATGTAACTTAGCCGTTTTGAAGAAATTGTGATGTACTAATAATTTTTGAGGAACAAATGTACTGCAAAACATTTGAATAGACAGGACGAAAACAACCAAAACAAACTATTGGATGCTCTCTAATAGTAATATTGAGTTCATAAGTTTAACTCTAAGAAGGAGAAAAAGTGGAAGAGAGAGAGAGAGAGAGAAAAATCTTAAAATAAAAAAACATGATGTAGCCGAGTGTGATCTACTTCGAAATACCCTATAGTTTAAACTATAGAATTGTATGGAGGGGCTACATTATACAGTTTTTATTAGAAGTGAAGTAAGACCATACATAAACCTCAAAATGGTGGCCAAGTTTGTAGGGGTCTGAAGGATGATTAATAAAATATAAACTTCATCCACTTTAGGGGTGGTCTCATACAGGGTGTCTCAAAATAAAGTTCACATTTGATTTGCTGATTGCGTGAAAGCAACTATTCCGAGGGGCGCGGGGGGTATGTCAATCGGTAGCCTAGCTTTTGGGTATTTAATCGCAATGGAGCGTTTCTCGGGAGCGAACTGTGCGTTGTGCGAACGTGAGTTTTACAAAAACGGTAGCGCGTAGAAAACTCTGCAGTATTCGAAATGTTCGTCATTTAAATGATGCGCCAAGCAAACTGAGTAACACTGAGTAACACTGTCTACGTTTTCGAACGTTCTCGAAGACCTTGGACGCCCGGATTTTGATTTTTCCAGCGTTGAACCGGTCTCTTCAAACTTCTCGACCCATTTTCCAATGAGTCGAGAAGTTTGAAGAGACCGGTTCAACGCTGGAAAAATCAAAATCCGGGCGTCCAAGGTCTTCGAGAACGTTCGAAAACGTAGACAGTGTTACTCAGTCTGTTCGTGACAACCCGGACCTTTCGATTCGGAAGCGTGCTGTTGCTTTAAACGTGCATAGATCATCATTGTTCCGCATTTTTAGCAACTTCACACACGTCCAACAGGTCTCTACCACGAGTTCATGAAATTTTCCTGGCAAATTGATCTTCAGGAGAGGTGACATAAATTAGCCTCCACGAAGTCCCGATTTAACCCCTATGGCCTTTTTCCTGTGGGGTTACATCAAATCTAAAGTTTACGTCAACAAACCGACTTCCCTGGCACAATTAAAAGGAAATATCAGTCACGAAATGGCAGCCATCACGGCGAATAACTGCCGAGCCGTCAAAGGAAATTTTAGTGCTCGATTAAATGAATACCGTGAACGCAACGGTATACATTTGGACAATATCATTTTTAAGAAATAAATTCCCAAAGTATCATAATATGTAATAAACATTTTTTCAATAAACTACTTACTTTTTTTATCGATTTTTTAAATGTGAACTTTCTTTTGAGACACCCTGTATTTTGAGATTAATAAGAACTTAAAATTCGACATGATGGCACTGTATGGACGAAAGCTTCACATATATATTAATGGACGCGTCCCGCCCACTTTAAGTGAAAACTCTCATACAAACTCACCTCTCACTTTTCGGATTTTGCTAAAAAAAAAATTATTTCTAACAGTCAATATTAACTTGAAATTTGATATGCTGGCTTTAATTGGACGGAAACTTCTGTATGTATTAATGGGCACTTTTAGAGGTACAACATACACACATGGAAAAAACATTTTTAGTAGACAATATCGACTTGAAATTTGATATGGTGACTTTTTATGGACGGAAGCTGCACATAGCTTATTATGAGTGTGTTCGGTCCACTTTTAGAGGTCCGTTTCGTTTGGGTACAGTTTTCTTATTTTTTGAGCTAACCGCCTAAAAAATAGAATGAATGCATGAAATTATCACTAGAAAGAAATTTATTAGATGATTGTCAAGAGTATTGAAACATCGGTTCTACCGAAGTTACCGTTTTCTCTTGATTTTACATATTTGTTGAATCGAGTGTTATCTTTGGAACTGAGTTAATCTTTTAGTCGAAATAGTTTGGTACCGTCTGTATTCTATGTTTGATCGGATGGTTAAAATCCAACATTTCTGTTTCAACGATAATGTCTTTAACTGATCGGACTCCTTAACATAAAAAAAGTTTCGCGGATTGATTTCATCATATGGAAGGAAATTGCCAATAGATGCCTATTAAACATCATCGCAAACTACCAATTACCAATCGGTAATAATTATCCACTTTAAATGAAAGATTTATAAGTAGAAGATTCTATAGTTGTCAAACAAAGTTCTTGCTTGCCTTGACAATTTACATAGTCGTCGTTATAGAATAAATAGGTAAATGTTTTGAGTGGCGTGAAGATTTCGAATAGATTATTCTACCTGCTGATCAGATGAGCTTGGTAACATTGTTATAAGTGATTACTTTTGTATATTTCTGTTTCTGAACCATATAACCTTTTATATAACCTAAGACTTCGATATAAATTCATTAAATTGGTTCACAAATTTCATTTTCAATTTCATAAACTAGTGCAATTGATTGATATTGCTTGGTAATCAATCAATCAATTCTGATCAATATTGTTTTATGGAAAATAACATGGTATCCCGACAAGTATGGAGATATGGCACCTTTAACTAAATATATATATATATATATATATATATATATATATATATATATATATATATATATATATATATATATAATATATATATATATATATATATATATATATATATATATATATATATATATATATATATATATATATATATATATATATATATATAGATATAGAGATAGACAGATTGAATATATGATTTCAATATATATATATATATATATATATATATATATATATATATATATATATATATATATATATATATATTGAAATCATATATTCAATTTCCCGATATTAATTTTTTAATAAATCACTAAATCAATAACATAAATCAATAAAATACGATTGTCATTTTCCGCGTTTAATAAACACCATTTTCGGTTTGGTAACGATTTTTTTAAGCCATTTTTAATTTATGTTTTTCTGACAGTTTTTATTTTCGGTTTATTTTTTCCATTTGTAACTTTTGCCCAATTAAGAAGCCATTGGCAAACAGCGAATAAGCGGAACCGAACCAGTCGACGACGACACTGGACACTGGACACTGGACGTTGGACAGCTGACCAAAGGCGGTCTTAATGCGCTTGTTATGTTGATTGGAACAAATTGGCACAGCTGCGTCGCCACCGCGGCTTAATGCGATTTATACTGACTCAACTTTGGCGTGTGACTGAACAGCGCCAGACAGAGAGAGAGACAGACTGACAGACAGACAGACAGACAGACAGACAGACATACAGACAGGACAGAATCCCTTACTGAAGTTACTTCAGCTGCCGATCACCGCCTGGAATGACCGCGTTGTGGGCGTGTAAAGCGTGAAATTTATCGAGTAAAGAAATGATGTTTGCAAATATTTCAACTTAATGCAATTTTTATTGACAGCAGAACAAAAAACAGAAATAAGAACAAATGGCGTCCATTGACCAAATGGCGAATACAAAAAATAAATATGATTAATTAAAAGTGCGATAAAATGAATATAAGAGAAGTTTAATACGATTTAAATAAATTAAAAGTCCGAACAAGTGAATAAATATATACGACTACGATTGGTTGGTGGGCTCTTTATTTCGAAAATAAATTGCACGTATTTTAAATTTCAAACGCATTATTTCAAGTTCGTTAACTCTTGGAATACAAAATTCTGCTCAATTTCTATTTCTGTCCAGCGTCTAGAACGCTTCTCTCAAACATTTGCCACAACAAACCAAATAGAATTCAGAAAAAAATAAAATTCAAATTGATGTAGATACTATTTGGCAAAGAGCTGTCGACACCGCGATTGCGATGGCATAACTTCCTGGAGAGGGATGGAATGGTGTGTATGTTGTAGCATCATGATACTAGCCGAGAATGGGTTCGACTCGAAACATTTTATGCAGATAAGACGCGCAAATCCGCAAATGCTTTGTTGACTTACTTAATTTTTGTCTGCAATATACACGAGTATAGTATGGATGTGGAAAACGAAAATGTAAAAAAAAAATATAAAAAAAAAAACGAACGAGGGAGTGAAATTTTGAGGAGCTGTCCAGCTTTTAATAAAAACACTATAAGCTCAATTTTCAACATTTTTATACACACACACAAATTGTTTAATTTCCGTCAAAGATGCGCTAAACCAAATTAACAAATTAAGCTCATTGTGAGCAGAAACAAGAACAAAAAAAAAATTAAATCTTTTTGAAGTTGTTCATTTTTTTTTTTCTTATTTTAACGCCACTTGGGCTCACTTGTCGCCTTATTAGAAAATCAACAGAAAAATGCCACTTAATCAGCATAAAAGACGATGAATTCACACCCGAGAAGCCAGCTCACGCGTTAAGTTAAAACGAAAAAAAAAAGAAATTTAATTAAACCTCGTCAATTTTGAGGGATTTTTATAGAAAAAAAATAAAAATAAAAAGAAGTGTAAAGAAGATACACAATTAGTCGGACTAACGAACCCAAAAGCGCGCAGAATACAAGGATGCAAGCAGCGTTGAAGGAAATGGCAACACCTGTGGGATTTTCGTTTAAATGAAAGCTGAGCGATTTGGGGCGTTGGAGTCACAAGCTCGGACTTCAAAGTGTGAAGTCGAAAATCAAATTAAATGAGTTTGATACAAAAAATTTAAGAATTTAAGGAAAAAAGTTTAAATTCCTTTTCTTTTCTTTTTTATTATCGTATGTCAATGTCAATCAGTTTAGTTAAAACTATAATATATTAATATAACAATGTTAAAGAGTGACATTGAGGCATTTAACTTTTAGTTGGTACATTAACATAACTAACAAAAATAAATTAGGCTTAGTGCCTATTTTGAACATCATTTATATGAAATCTTGACATGTAGTAACGACCAGAGCCGCAGCTAAATGATTAACATGTGAAGCCAATCGATCATTATATCTGCTGCTGTGGAAGTATAACTGCTCCATTACTGTTGGTATTCGCAAATCTCGATGCAAAACTTTATTGAGCATATACCAAGGAGCATCAGTTATTTTGGGCAAGACCTTGTTTTGAAGCACTTGTATTCGATTGATATTTGAGGCAGCAGCAGTGCCCCACAACTGTATTCCATACATCCAAGTAGGCATAATAATTGTTTTGTAAACAAGCAGCTTATTTTCGAGACTGAGTTTACTGCTTGGGCGAAGTAACCAGTTTAACTTTTTGAGTTTAGCGTAACAAACTGCTACGGTTTTTTGTATATGATTGCGCCAGGTGCCACGCCTTTCAAAGTAAAAACCTAAATAGCATACATGATCAACGTGTTTGCAATGCGGCGGATCCCTGAGCGCACATCTTTTACCTCGACTGCGAAGGCACGGTTAAGTAAGTACGACTTCAAAAGAAGGAATTGTGATGTAGGCAAAATTGATTTAATTTTGAAGAGAAGTCCTTCAATCCAGACTCTATCAAAGGCTTGCTGTACATCAAGAAAAACAGCAGAGCTACTTTATTGCGTATTCTCATACGCCTTAAGAATATGTTGGAAAACTCTGTGCACTTGTTCTGCGGTACCGTGGTGATGCCTAAAGCCAAACTGATGATCGGGAATAGAAATAATTAAATAAATTCCTAATATTATTTTGTTTAAGGAGGAAGACACAAAGCAAATAAAACAAAATGCGATGAAAAGTTTATCTCAAAATATTTTAAACATAAATCAATTAAAGTAGAATGTTTTCGATGGAAAATCGTGCTATCTTTTGGAAGTTTGTTAGTTTGCAATATGTTTGTTAGTCTACGAACTGTGGACTGTTTATTTAGAATTGTTATTGTTTAGATTTTTATTAAATAATTCTATGGAGAAAATGTACAATTAATTTTTAAGAATTTGGTTATGGAGATTTTGTATGAAATATATTTGTGATATCTATCACTGTATATGATGTCCATTAGTGATAGGAAAAACTACTACATTTTGTTAACATTGCAAACTGCTACTGCTATTTAAATAGCAAAAAATCATTTACTTTTAATGCGAACAGTGCCAAGCATCAGTGTACTGAATTGGCTACTTTGTCGTGTTAAATATCCTTACCTGCTATTAATGAGGACAATGCTAAACGTTAATGTATATAATTTTAATTTTTTAATTCACTGCTGGCACCGAGACAAGTACAACGAGACCAAGATCTTAATTTGAATAAATTCTTTAAAAAAATTAAGTGATGCAATTTTTGAGAAGTTAAATAGTTTGTGTGTGTTTTTTGTTTGATTGAATTCTTTAAAAAAAAATAAATTAAATTGGCTTGCTGGCTTCTTATGAAGGGTCTCGTCACATATATATCAATGGGTGTAAACCCCTCACTTTTTGAGGTAGCCCCATACAAAGCACCCGGCCACTTTTGCCTTTTTGTAAGGAACCCGTTTTTATTGGAGTCAATATCGAAGTGAAATTTGGGATGACGGCTTCTCACGCCTACTTTTAGGTGTAGGCTCCAAGAAATACACATCGCACGTTTAGGTTGTTCTATTTTACAAATACCTGCTAAATTCGCAGCATGAAGCTTCATGTGAGTAGCATTACAGTTTCGGTACCACCGAATTTAAGGTTTTTCTTGTTTTTATACTATTCACACATAGTTTGAAATGGTATTATCAGTTTGTCTGGGAGTTTGTAAAGCATTAAAAGAGTCAGCGTTTACTCCAAAAATTATATATATTCCTGATCAGCTCGACATGACTAGTCGATCTAGCACATAGATTTCTTTTTATTGCAGTTTTATAGAGTACCAGTAGGTCCCCACGACGTTGTACGCGGCCCTCCCCTTTCCCCTGTCACACCATCCCCCTGCCAATCCTTCCCCCTGCCACCCCTTCCCCTGCCACTCCTTCCCCCTTCCCCTCCTTCCACATGCTCCTTCTTAATGAAACAAAAAAAAAATGGAAGGAAAATCTAAAAAATCCAAAAAATTTTATGTTTATCCAATCGCCACGAAACTTCACATGATCACCCACGGGACTATTTTGAATATTTCAACAAAATTTGATAAAAATCGGTTGAGCGGTTTCGGAGTCTATAGGCAACCTACATACATACTTCCATTTTTAGAGGTAGGCTCCAACAAACTTATACCCCACGTTAGGATGTTAGTTTTTAGAACTACATTTTTTTTTAATCTGTTCAGTTCACAGCTTGAAACTTTGTATGAATGGCATTAAAGCTTCGGTTCCAACCGAAATTAACTTTATTTCTTGCATTATTTTAGGTTCCATCGAAGCTAATTTTTTTCTTTCATTCTTCTCCCTGGCTTACCATTTAGGTTACGATTTATTCCTAACATAATACATAAACGAAAGTACTTCACTTCAATATTGTCGCTAATGACTTCAATGCAACGGAGATTGACAAACGAAAATGCCAAATGTGACAAAGGTGACATAAGGATTTGCAACATTAAACAGGATGCTAAATTAATGGAGAGGGAGATAGAGTTAGCGTAGAGTATTTGAAAATTGCAATTGAAACATTTCAACCAACTGTGACAAGTTTAATGTCTAATGACAGATGAACAACAACAACAGTGACAGCAAGGACAACCACTCTTGAAGGAAAAAAATGCAACATGACGACAATAATTGGTTGGAGTCAATGGCGGCTTTGGCTTCTGCTGCGCTTTTTATGGCCGCCGTCAACACTTCCGTCGTATTCAAAATTGCTATTGTCGATGATGATGATGATGTTTACTTTACGCTTCATAAACATATCGCATACCGAGCAACTGATGTTGCACATTAAGTCTACACTCAACTCCAAATGCAATTACTGCACAAAATTCAAAGTTAATTGTCAGCAATAGCAGCAAACTGTGAAGTTGCCCCATTGGAGCAGTTGCTGCAGCAAATGTTGCCACACAGTTTGTGTGTGGGTGGGTGGCTTACTAAATTGCGCATAATTTCAGCTCAATCAGTGTTAATGTGCTAGAGGGAACAATGTGTGTCTGTGATATTGCACAAATGACTTGCATTACTCGCGGAAAAAAGTGCAAAATCATAAAATTCATATTAAGTAGAGAAAAATATTGTAATATTAAATCGAGAGAAAACATGGTTGAATCGAAGCATTAATACCCTTTACTTTAGACGTAGGAGATATTTCGTAGAAAATGTTAAAAATCATGATTTAAGTTGAATTTTAACAATAAAAAGAAAAATTTGTTAAGCTAAAAATACTCTCCAACTAATATTTTTATGATTCCCAGGCCAGCATCGTTTTCTAATTTTGTGGGACTGTGAAGACTGTGAAGGTGTTTCGTGTGGCTGTGTAAGCGACTGTTTTCGATAACCGATTAAAAGATAACATATTCTAATCGTTAAGTTGTACAAGTATATAGTTGAAAATATTAGTATTGAAACAAAATTATGCATCTAGTATATATGGTACGCTCACAGTATACAATCGATTTTGACATAAAATATAATATTTGAAAGGTGTAAATTTGCAGATGTGTACAATCGATACGAGATTTTATCTAAATCGGTTGAATATTTTGGAGAGAAAAGGCTTAAACAATTATGATCATAAAGGCTCGTTGTATTCTTTAGTGGTAAGGACATATCCGGAATATTTTATTAGAATTGATGAACAATTATAATTAATTTAGGACACAATCAATAAAATTATTATACAAAAACTGAAAAATAGGAGACAGGATTGCAAGAGGCTATCCCTTAACGTGGTTCGATCTTGGCCTATATGGAACGGTTTGTAAGTATTGAAGTAAAGATACACGAGATTTGGCATTTCTAACTTAATTAAGAAAAAAACAACAAAATTTCATACAAAAATTTAAAAATGAGGCTTTGTATGGAGACCGAAGTGGACCTAAGCGTAATATATTATTAGAATTTACGCATTTATAGCGTAATAAACAACAAAACCAAAAAAAAATTTTCATACAAACACTTCAAAAAAGGGTGGATTTATATATGGGCTACTCCTTAAAGTGGATTCATTTAATACTAGTTATCCGAAGAGGGTGAAGGAGAGTGTAAATATTCAAATTTAAAGTCTTTATCTCTAATAGTCTCCAAAATTTGTTCGTTCAAACAGACGGTCAGACGGACGGTCTATATCGACTCGTCTTCCGATGCTGATCCAAAAATATATATACTTTATAGGATCTGCCACGCCTCCTTTTACCTGCTACTTACTTTTGCACAAACTGCATGGTATATAAATACTCTCTCGCCCGTCATTATCGAAACTGCGTATTTTGTAGTTTTTGTTTGCGCTTCGCAATAATTTTGCGTAACTGCCTCTCTGCCAGTAGTTGTTGTTCTGATTGGCGTGCGCAGAATAACTTAACGGTGTCCGTGCAAAATTTTCATTCACACAAATCGAGTTTAACGACGTTTGATTAAAAAAATTCCAAATATAATTTCACCACCGAGATGGTGTATTGTCTAAAAACCCCGCCTTAGTAAATATTTTCACCACAAATGGACACTACTGTCTAGATAATAGTGGTTTCGGCTGTGCGTTGATGCCGAATCAGACCGGTTAAGTATTCTTATGAATATATAGATTATATAGAAAATATATATATATTGATATAGAATATATAAAAGATAACTCTCCAACCCCGTTTCCTCCTTGGTAGTACAATTTTTGAAAATCGAAAAAAAGTATTTAGTTACACAGGTCAACATGGTTTAGTTGTTGGAAAGCTAACCTCAAATATCTCAAAATACTTACGTGATGGCCCAATTCTTACCCGGATTCGGATTCTACGCAGCAAATTACTTCGGAAATGACCATTAGCTTTCCAACAACTGACATGACCCCGGTATTTGTAGAACTGTGTTATTAATTGTAAGGAATACAGAGTTGAAAAAAATGTCCCCATATAACACCAATTTCTCCCCATGGGGTGGAATTTTCCAATTGTTGTGTTGAGGATAGAGAGTTTGAAAACGATCGAATGAACTAAAATTTTGGGCAGATTTCTATTTCAAATAAACTACAAAATCGGCTCTTACATTAATTAACGCAATGATTTAGGGATTGATGTTTGGAAATTCTTTCGTTATTCAGAAATCGAATCACTTCATACATCGAATATTCTACAATTCTTAGAGTAGTTCTGTACGCTGAAATGACCAGCCTATCTACCAATTATTATTATTTGAAGCCGCCAAGTTTTTCAGCAACTAATCATGTTTCCAAAACAAAGTAAAAATATTAAAGTAGATCTTCAATTTCACTTTACACACTTTACCTACAGGAAAAGACTCAATCTCAGCTCTCAATCTCAATCTCAAAATCAGTCAGCTGGCGTATATGGCTAAAATCGTGCTTTTAAGGTATCCAACTTCGTCAACTGGCTGTTACATACTTTGTGACTAAATTAATGTAGCCCAACTATTTACACTGAGTGAGTTTATATTTAATAAGTCTCCATGCCAAGTGGCTGATTGATATCTTGGAAATTAAAGGACACAGACGGACACAGTTAGATAGCCAGGTCCAGAATAGTTATATGAACGTAAATCTATGAATGCATATTATATTATGTGATCTACTATGTTTTCAAAATTATGTTGCAAACACAGTGACAAAATTTAAATGCTACGTACTATGACGAATATGTCTTCAGAATAACACTGTCTATATAAAAATTGTGATAGAGATTCGCAGCATATTGTCGCAACAAATCGGAAATCAATTCCAAGCAAGCAAACAAACAAGGCGAGTCGAAAAAGTAACAGCAAGCAGTATTTGTAAACTATGCCGTGTGGCAACAGCTGTGACCACCTTGCAGCATAATGTAAACACTCTCGTGCAGCACAAAGAGAACTCTGCAGCAAAGGGCAACAGAGATACATCGGAAGCTGTGGCAAACCATAAAGTCAAAAGATTAGTGTATATGTCTTAACCCCTTGCAATGGCGCTACACTTTGGCAAAGTCATGATGACAGCGCACAGTGTACGGAAGAGTAAACATATTGCCTCCAAATTGTACTCCCTGCCGCATTTTATCACTCCCTAGCAAGCGCAAACGATCCGAGAAATATTTGAGTTATTTTGGATTAACAATAAAACGAACATTTTAATTTGGACGCGTAAATTTTCGCAGCCAAGAAATTGATAGCTGCTGCCACACTTCTACTGTAGAGTGAGAAGATTTCGAGCGATATCTCCAGCGGCATGCCAGAACATTTGGTGTATGTTGTTGTTGATGATGCCCGTTCCTCAACCCATAAAACGCTTACTAAAAATTTAATTTCGAATGACACATAAAGCAGCACAGTATGCCCTTGCTCTGTACTCCACACAAGCACCCTTCCCTCTTTAGACTGACTGCCGCTTTGCTTAATTATGCTCATTATTTTTGTGATTATTTTTAAAGTTCGTTATAAACAAGACAAAAGTGGCTATTAAAAACATTCGGAAGTCAGCTATTCATGGATACAGAAGGACAATCAGACAGACCGAAATACTTTGGCAACCCTTTTCACACTTGATGTTTAAATTAGCAGCATTCGAAATTCAAATGTATCTACGTGTATGTGTAGATACAAATGTATCTGAGAGTGTGTGTGGAAATGTTTTTCATCCGGTTTCAATGTCGCCGGCTGTTTGCATTTGTTTGGTGGTTTTCATTTCGCGTTTGTTTTTGTATTTGTGTGATGTTTCTTGTAATTACTGCTGTTAATACTTTTATTGTTCTTATTGTTGTTGTCGTTTCAAATTGGCATAAATAAACTTTGAATGTTCAATCGTTACAATCATTTAACGCAACATAAAATCATCAAAACCGAGTTTGGCAAGCGCTTCAAAAGTTTAAAAATAGCGAAGAAATTAATCAGTAATTCTCTACTCAGCAACAATCGTCCATATCTTAACAAATAATATGCAAACTTAACAAAAAGAAGAACCAATGGAACGGAAACTATCACGTTCCTAAATATTTTATTCCGTATTTTAAGTGAACAGCCCAAATATGAAAGCATTACGTACAAAATCTACAAAATGATTTGTGGTTTGTATAGTGGCCATTCCTAAAAATAAACAGAAACTCCCATTAATATATATGGGAAGCTTCTATACATAAAAAGCCTCCATCTTGCATTTTAACTTAATA
The DNA here is from genome assembly GCA_035044765.1 of Leucophenga montana. Lineage (NCBI taxonomy): Eukaryota > Metazoa > Arthropoda > Insecta > Diptera > Drosophilidae > Leucophenga > Leucophenga montana. The sequence goes on along the minus strand of JAWNNQ010001111.1, from coordinate 631,129 downwards.
TTAATTGTTTTTAATACAATACAAAAACTGAAAGTGATATGTGTATATCGAATTAGGTAACATGAACGAATTAAACATTTTCCTGAATCATTAAAAAAATGTCGAATCCATCCGAATCCATCCGAAATATTCTCCAGAATTTATATTTTACAATAAAACTATGTGACTGTAATTTTATATATGATAAATTGAATCATTTTTTGTTCCTGACCATCTTTAGAAAATCGTGACACAACATGACTGGTAAAATATTGTTATAAATAATAAAATTTTCCCATTAAAAACCACAAACTGGACTTTTGGTCTCCACGAAAACTACCTCCAAAAGTGGACAACACAATCTTCCGTCCATAAGAAAACACTGTATACAGGCCCGTCCTAACGGAATGGCACATTGGGCATTAGCCAGGGGCCCCCGAGGTCTCGAGTGGTATTTTTTTTTACTTAAGTTCCTGACTGTATCGATTATCAAGTTGATATTGACTGTAATAAAAAATTGTTCATGCAAAATTTGAAAAGTGGGCGGTGGGTTTTTAGTGGGGCTACTCCTACAGCGGGACTTGTCTTTTTATATATATGTGAAGATTCCGTCCATAAGGAGTTGATACTGGCTGTAAGTTTTCATACAAATTCTGCGAAGTGGGAGTGATTCCTTGGAGCATATGAAGTCTATACACCCGATTTCAGATCGATATCTTAAAAAATGGGGGACTAACATAGATTCACACAGATAGTTCCATTCGTCTCATCAAGCTGATAATAAATAAATAAACTGTGTGTGAAAACCTTTCTATATCCCAAATGTTCACTCAAAATGCGACAAATTAACATTTTGGAAATGGTCAATTCCAATTCCATGAATTTTAATGAAGATTTGAGCTGATCTTTGATGAATTCCCTCTCAGTTTTTATGGAATCTGCAGTGATCACGTATTTCAGGTGTCCAATATGTTGCTCACGACCGATTTTAAAGCGCGTATTTCACCACACTCTGCCTTATGATAAAGATTCAACACTAAAAACTTGCGTCAACAGTTTCGCATAAACTCAGCTTCCTTTGGAGCGAATATCATGAAATTTTACCTGAAAGTTGAAAATGTATGTTCCTTTCTAACGCTGTATATACAGGATGTCCAAATGGCAAATGTCCATGCAAGTGGCAACTCTAAAATTTGACAGCTGGCATCTACAATTGTTCCAATTATTCAAAATGAATGAAATACATAATTCAATACATTGTTCAATTATGAAAATATCATCATTATGAAAATATATTAAAAAAATAGGAAAAGTTACGCTGCCGACTTTTCAAATCAAATTATATTCACCTATGAAGGCCATTTTCATCTGAATAGGTTCGTCAACAAACAAAATTATCGAATTCGAGGCCAGGAAAATCCGCACGTGATCCATGAAAAACAAATGCATCCACACAACGAGCAAATATCTTGTGCGGAATGGTCTCACTTCTTTGAAAATGAGGTGACTGCGAATGGCATTCGTTACAGAAATATGATAACGAAGTTCTTGTGGGCTCAACTTGACAGTATGGATCTGGACGACATGTGGTTTCAGCACGGCGGCGCTATCTGCCAAACCGCTCATGAAAGAATCGATTTATTGAAGCAATGATTTCCATACCGAATCTTCACCGGACATTCCGATGTCAACTGGCCACCAAAATCGTTCGATTAAACATTTTCCTGAATCATTAAAACGTACGACTTCTTTCTTTGGGGTTTTGCGAAATCTCAACTGTATGTGAATAAAAGACAAACAATTATCGAAAATTTCTGTCTGTCTGTGTTCAGACCTGGGAAGACCATTTACGGAATATTTTATTTCATACAAAATCGAAACACTAGCTCAAAAAATACGCGTTTTATTTTTAAATTAAATAGTGATCTCTTGTCAAGACACCCTATGTATAGGTGGTACCTTTATAAACTGCCCCATTCTAAAAATTTATTTGCATACATTCAAGAACTATGAACAACAAATGAAAATTTGCTGTAACTATAGTCATGGATACTAACTTAACATTGTAGCACACTCCATGCTGTAGGTGATATCAATCTTGTGTCATGAATAAGCTAAACGTAAAGTGACTTTAGTCAGTGGAAGATTTAAAATTTTATTTCAAATCAAAATATATAAATCTAGTTTGTTTTACTTTTAATTTGAATATCAATATTTTTTCGGAGCATAAGACATTTGCTAGTGTTCTGTTCTTTAGTGCGTTTTGCTCCAAGACACTGAAAATACACCAATTTGTGATAAATTAGACGAGATAAACCAATACAGCTATGTCCGTCTGTCTGATTGTCTGGTTCTTAGATTCTTAAAGAAGACAAAACATCAAAAGTTGTTAAGATGCACTTAATTTAAATAACTCTCTCTTCATATCTTCTCTTACATATTCTTCAATATGGTGCATAGTGTACATTATGTACTGGGAATTTCTGCATAAAAACAATATATATTTTTTAGTCTTTGAAGTATGTTTCATCGAATGCAATATAACTCCGCCAGCACCACAACTATAGCTTTTGACTTCGTCGCTAAAAACTGTGAGTTTTCCTTTATGAACGCTTCTTTTGCATGCTTATTCTTTAGCTAGTCTAGTTTCATAGATAGTATCTTTAAGATACTTAAAATAATTTATTTATTTATTTACTAATTGAATGCCTACAAATTTATTGCTCTCTGTAGCTCGACTTTACCTAATTGCAGCGCTCAACCATCACTCCACATTACAGCTGGAAACAGTTTGCGTTTGAACTTTTGACCACCAATTAATCAAATAAATTTAACAAATTCATTGGCAACATATGGCAAACGTTTAGCAAAACACAAACTGGTTTTGTACACACACACACACAGCCACACACAGCCATTTATACAAATAGAATCGTTCCGAGGGAAAAATTCTCTCAGTCGGAAAACTGCCGCGCACTGATTTTCCACAAATTGAAATGAATAATTCGATTTTAATTAGCTTTGTATAGCACCGAACAAAATATAAGCCAAAACAAAGGAAATGGCATGCAATGCCATGAATCGTGTGTGTGATTTTGGTTTTTCCTATGCGTATTATAAATAATTGTATCTAATTAGAAACACTTGACGCAGCCAAATCTGCTGGAAATATGTATAACGAATTTAAACTTAATTTTGAATGATTTATTTGCATATACAGTAAAACCTTGAATTACACGGTACTTTAATTACACGCTGCTGTAATAGCACGGTTCAAGAAAAGCAACAAAATTAAATAATCTGTTTTTTTCTTCATAATTTTTTATTTTTTTGTGGAATTTTATCCAAAAGTACCAGGAATTTGTCAATATGTAATACGAAAACGATTTAATTATTCTTTGATAATTATTTTGTCTCCTACAAAATAATTCCCATTAGATGAAAAACACACATTCCATCGAAACTTCCAATCTTCGAGACACTATTCATAGCCCGATTTTTGGAATAACTTTCAGAGCCTTCAACGGGACACAAAAAAGGCACACGAGATCATGTTACATCAATGCGGAGCGTGCTTCACAAAATTGGGAAGGAAGGAATCCTTGGCCCAACCCACAGTGGTCGGTCTTGTAGGGAATCGACGGCCAAAAATACTTACAGTGCAGCTATCAAAGTGAAACCTTTATCATAGGCTTCTAACTGTAGTTAGATGACAATATGTCAAAATCGTCAAGATCGGACCACTGTATCATATAGCTCCCATATAGACGACCAATTCGGAATGAACTCTTAGTACACCACAACTTTATTGTTTTTTATCCGAATTTAACCAAATTTGGTACGTGTCAGTCTTAGGCTCTACGTGTGCTGACCAAATTTCATTCGGTTGGGATCACATTATCATATAGCTGTCATATAACCTACCGATTCGGAATGAACTCTTAGTATCCCGGATTTTTTATTGTTTTTATCCGAATTTAACCAAATTTAACCAAATTTCATTCGGATCGGACCACTATATTATATATATATAGCTGAATTACTCACAAAGTTTTGATGTACAATTACTATTTGTTTTGTTTACAGTGAGTTAAGAAAAGCAATTTGGCAAAAAATGGAAATTTCAAGAGAAGGTTTTCGTTGGATTATTTTTCACAACTTTCGACGTGGATTATCTCAACAAGATTGTGTAAATGAATTCAGTTCTTTGTATGGCGATAAAGCACCATCAAAAACCACAGTATATTGCTGTTATAGTGAATTCAATTGTGGTCGTAGTTCGGTCGCCGACGAATTCCGTGAAGGTCGTCCAAAATCGGTTGTTGTGCCCAAAAACATCGATGCAGTGCGTGAACTGATAATGCAAGATCGTCATGTGACATATCGTGAGATAGAGGCATCCTTGCACATTAGTTCCACTTCAATACATTAGATTTTGCATGAACACATAGCTGTAAAAAAAATTTGCTCTCGTTGGATACCCATAATTTATCAATCGCTCAAATAGAGGCTCGCGTCGATTGGTGTAAGGAAACTATTAAAAAGTTCTGTATTAAAAAGTTTGGTGCTTCAAAAGACGTGTATAAAATCGTGACAGGTGACGAATCATGTATATATGCGTATGAGCCGGAAGCAATACAGCAATCGACCGTGTGGGTATCCAAGACGAGCCAAATCCAACAAAAGTTGTTCGTAGAAGAAGCGCAGCGAAGAAAATGATCGCCTGTTTCTTCGGCCGAATGGGTCATGTGGCCACTGTACCACTTGAGCAACGTAGGACGGTCAATTCTGAGTGGTATACGACCATTTGTTTGCCGGATGTCTTCGGAGAAATTCGTAAAACCAACCGCCAAAGACAAATCATTCTCCATCATGACAATACGAGCTCTCACACATCTCGTCAAACAAGTGGATTTTCGAGCAGACAAAACATCGAATTAATGACTCATCCTCCGTACAGTCCTGATTTGGCACCCAATGACTTCTTCTTGTTCCCGAGTATCAAAGGTAAACTGCGTGGTCAATGATTTACGAGCGCCGAAGAAGCAGTTGAAGCGTTCATAAACCATGTATTGGAGATGTCTCGAGGTGAATGGAAAAACTGCTATTACAAATGGTTTGAACGAATGCAAAAGTGTATTCAAGGGGAATATTTTGAAAAACAATAAAGCCATTTTCATTTAAAAAGGTTTGTTATTATTTGCTATTCCCGAAATATAAATAGTACCCCTCGTATCAACACATCTTTTCTGCTAAACCAATCCGAATGTGCTTTCAGACAACTTACTTTTTTACGATAGGTTTCTTTCCACCATTCACCATTTCTCCATTATCTTCGAATTGTACTCAAGACATTTCTTAACATTATTTTCATCAAATATGTAGCCTTCAATTTTAAATCTGTGTTTTAATTCGTCGCATATTTTTTTGGCCTTTACTGAATATGATGCAGATTCCGAACACCACAGATCAAAAACATATGTTTGGGAGAGTTCGCATTGAAAAAATGTGCCTATGAAAACAAACGTTTAAAAAAGTGATAGAATAGAGAACAGAATAATCAAAAACAACAAATAATACTATATTGGTACATATATTACACCAGAACACCACAGCACAAAACATAACTACAGAAATCATCAACGCACAAAACAGAACAGCAGCACAAAGCACACTCAACAACACAACAGCACGTAAATTCAGACGAAAAGTTGCGAAAAAACATCTTTGACACTTCTTTTTTATCTTTGGCCTATGGAATCGATCACTGTGCAACAGTCGGAAAATTTTGCCTTTAGCAAGTTAAGAGATCGACTTATTCGCAGTTCAGAATACAGTAGCACAAGATTTCCACACCGTAGAATGCACAAGGATACTTGGCGCATTCCCGATCAAAATACACGCAATCAAATTTATAATGTTGTGTTCGATTCACGCATCACGCGTGTTGGATGTGTGAAAGAAGTCACAACCTGTTATAAGTCTCCATACCTTTAAACTTTCAAACCCATATTTCAAAGATAAAGGGCTGGGAGGACCACACAAACATGAAGACATTGTGACTAAAGAGTATTAAAAATAATCTTTAATGGCCACAATTGTGAAAAACTTGTAACGAAATACCTAATTTTGTATTGAATGTGAACACCGTTTTTCACAGATTTGAATTGCGTGATATTTTGCAGAAACGAAATACCAATGTAAATCATGGTTTTACTGTACAATAAGTAAATGTAGCCGTGGAATGCTCACTCTATTCGTATTTCCAAACTATATCTAGTGGTGAACTTTTAGCCTATCTGGGTATTAAATGTGATTTTGTTGTTATTTTAAGCCAAGTCAAAGTCAAGAAGAGTTCAAGACAAAAGTTCATGTAAACACAAACTACAAAAGTCCTTTCTGCAGAGCAGGCTTCCACCATCTCGCATAAAGATACATTTGCCTTAGCTATTGACTTCGATTGAAGTTGTTTGTTTGTGTTTCGCATAAAAGACAGCAAAAGGATACACTTAAGCAAAGCTGTAATAAGTAGTATTGGTCGAAGGTTGTAGTCCAAGAGATGACTTCCTTGATAACCGGGCATTTAGTTTGGCATTGGCCACAAACGATTATAAATTATCGCCGGCATAATTGCCACAAAATTACATTGACACTTTTGCTAAACTGGTCCTGTTGAAGACATCCTTACTAAAGCATAATTTTCGGTTAGTCATTTTAATACTGGCACTGTCAATTAGAGTGTCAATTAGTGGCCAAGCTAAGCCCAGCATTGTATCTCAACAAGAATAAATTCCAACTTTGGTTATTTATTAAAGTATGCGAACAATTTAAAATGTAGTAGCAAGCGGGCAGATACATAAGTCAAGGCGAGGTGAGTTGCCAATGGCTCATCAGGCACATGTGACGTTGCATTGAGATAAGATGTGTGTTGTCGGGGGCATGTCCTGTTTAATAAACCCACACACGAAAATAACAAACTACGCGACGGCATAAATTACATGCGGCTAAAACCAAAAATAAATAATAAAAAAAAAGTTCATCAAGCACTAAACGTGTTACAAACTTTTATAATAAAGTCAGAACAAAACAGCATAAATTGTCGCTGAAGGACAAAACACATCTTTGCCGTTGTTGTCGTCGTCGATGGCGGCGGCAAACTTTAAATTACTACACAGACTGACGCTGATGAAGGATGTTGCAGTAGCATGTGTGATGAATTTCTATGCAGAGACACTACCAACAACAACAACAACAACAACAATAATAACAACAACAACCTTCATAAAGATACTAAAGTACGAAAAGTATTGTTAGATAATGCGAGGACATCAGCGCACTAATACAACTTTAATAGTAAATGCCTACACAACCACCATCCCTCCGGTAAAAGTATGCAACTGAGTAACATAGGCAACACAAAGCAACCGTGCGCATATGAAGAAGCCACATGTCCTTTCTATGTGTCCTTTTTGCAATTTCTCTACTAAGTGACCACAACAAATTGAGCTTATCATTGACGGATTAACACTTCACAAGTCCACCCAGTCGGCCTCATACACTTGTTATTGTAATAAATCTCTAGCAAGGACATTTTGTTGCAAATTTCTTACACCCTCATATGTATTAAATGTAAGAAGGTAGTTTAATAAGTCTTTATTGAAAATTGATGAAATGACGCTTATAGTATCGAATTTATATTTTAATCCAAATTAAATCTTAAAGTTTGGTAGCTCTTTGTGACCTCGCGAATGTATTATACTCCGTTGACTTGACAACCAGTTAAAAGTTGCTCTGTCATCAGATACCAAATAAACTATATGGGGTGGAACCCACGCAAAATTGACACATTTTAGAGTTATTGGAGTTATTGTAATTATTGTAAATTAAAGTAGACATACTACCTTAGGTTGAATAGATTATAAGTGCTAAGAAATATTCTACATTGCACCAGATCGGATCACTAATATGTAGCCTCTTTCAATATCTATGGAGGCACTTAAACGAGGTGCAGGGTATCTCGGAGTCGAGCTCACTGGACAGTAGCATTCTTTCTTGTTTTAGTAGATAAGCAAAAATCGCCTTATATTATGAATAAAGCCACGTGCTTCGGTTTTCGAACCCAAAGAAATTGTTCTAAAGTGATTTTCTTAAAATGATCCGTGTTTCTCCTTCAAAACAGTTTAACAATTCGGATTCTATAACCGGAGAACGAAGCTATGTTTGTGTTTTGATTTTTATGTCCAATTGATCTATATTTAAAAAAGAAAATTTAAATATTGTTTCTATATTCTTATATATTTTGCCAATCCAAAACACAAATAAGTCAACGAAAAATCTTCATATCGCTCACAGTTTCTTATAAACTGGTAACAGGGTACTTGCATGCTATCGCCTACTATTATTACACCATGCAACTTATCAAGTAGCTACATTTTGTTGAGTGTTGCGAGAGTAGTTTAATATTTAAGTATTAAACCGTCATAAGTTGGTCAGATCTGGCCACGCTATTGTCACTTGTGCTCAGTCTGGTTTACCATTTTATCATGAATAGGCTAACGCCACAGCAATGCTCGCAAATTGTACGACCGAGCGACTAATTCGACTAACTATGCATCGTTTTCGCACCATGCACACTCCAAATAAAAAGTGGTCGAAAATTCCACTTCCAGAAAGCGCCTCATCCGATCATATTTAAACACGACATAAAATTGTCTTTCTAATAAAGCGAATTCTCAGTTTGAAATTATGTAATCTCAGTATATTAATTCAATTCAAAGTTCTACACGTCTAAACAAGAAACTCTAAAAGATATCTGAAAATTAATCTTAAATTTCTTTATTTTTTTTTCAAAATTGGTTGTACTATACTGTGAGTGTCAAAAGCACTTGCCTATAATTTTGTCTCGAAGATTTGCATCGAGATCTCATAAAGTATATACATATATTCTTGATTAGGGCGACGAATCAAACTAACCATCAGCGTCTGTCTGTTCGTCTGTCCCCTTTCTGTGTTAAACTCAACTAGTACCTCAGGTTTTAAGATATCGATAGAAATCATGCATGGAGACTTTCTATATTCCTAAGCTGCGTATTTATAATATGCCACACCTACTTTAGTGATGACCCCCATATAAACCCACCGCCTTCGTTTTAGACTTTATATAAAAACTTTTCCATTACAGTCGATATATGGTGGCTTCTTATGGAACGAAGATTCACACAGTTATAAATGGGCTTGTCCTGTTCACTTTTAGAATAAAGCCCCTTAAAGGTCATCTGACCACTTTTTGGTTTTTGTAAGTGAAACTTTCTTATTTTTAGATATTCCCCTTAAAAACTGATCGAAGGCTTCAAAAAATCACGTCAGCATTAAAAACCTTAACAGTAATTTTGTAGATGCATGTGAAAAGCCCGGGAAACAAACATTGTAAGTGTAGCAGCATCATTCACAAAAGTTACCTCATATATATCAACCAAATTATTGACTATCTAAAAAAATGTAATCTAGAAAATTTAATCTACAGTGGGTTACACAAAATTGATGATGCTCATTGTTCGATTGTTGACCTACATATCCGTCAAACGTTCACAGTATGGAAGGATCTCACAAATAATAAACCTAAACAATGTTCCATCGATTGCTGTCGTGTGAACCCTAAGGCCAAAAATTGATAAGTGCCCCCTTGAAGTTGTTTATTGGCCATGAAGCTTTGATGTGACTTTATTCACTTTCGAAATATAATAAAGAGTAAAATACTTGGCCCTTTTTTTTCTCTTTTCTAAAGCCATTTGGCTTTGCTCATTATAATACTGTTGAGTTCCTACTTTTATAACACAGTGTATGCAGTTATATCTGAGTAATCACATCAAAGAACAATAAAACTAAAAAGTATGGAACCAATACAAAAGATTGTATATTCGTTTTATTTTCTAAAGACTTACTTAACTACCCTCCAATGTATGTATGATAAAGGATCAAACCAGCAAAAAAAAAAAAAAACAAAAAGAGTGACTAAAGTAAAATTAGCCAAAAGAGCATATTGATGAAGCATTTCCAACATTGGAGCAAGCATTTTGTTGCATGAACCAGGATCAGCTCCTTCTGCTGGTTAAACTCTTCGCTGCTGCTGCTGCTGTCACTTGACCAGGACAAATACAAAAACAAAACGAAACAAAATCCGATGGAAAAAACGCTTACTGCAAAGTGGAAAATCAATGCTGACATGAGCATGACAAGTTGAGCCCTTTAATCCGCAAGTTATGCCAGCCACGAACGCTGCAGCTGAGGACACTGATGCTGGGTCTGGAATCAGTACGTCAGAAGGGTGCTAACAGCAAGCGCTGTTGACTTTTGTAGAGTTTTTCATACGTTTATGTTTTTTTTTTTTTTTTTTGTTTTCTCCTCGAAGTTACATTTTCCGTTTGTTGCGTTTTTCTGTCACTTTTGTAAATGTGGTCGCTTGCTTGTTCGTTGTGAATGTCCTTGCAAATCCTGTTAAAATTGCATTTGAAATACATGTCAACGCTTTCATCACGCAGACACTCAGTCCACTCCATACACCCACCAAACACCCCGAAATTAAACTGACACCCAAAAGGACAAAAGGCAAAACCTCACAAATCCAGCGAAACCACAAAAAAGGCGAAAACGCTTTGTTTTATGCAATTTTCGGCAAACGATTCTGATTCTGATTCATTTCATTGTAATTCATTTTCATATTTTCATGTAATGTTCAAATGTATTTGTTTTCGATTGCTTCTTGTTGCTGTGCAAATTGTTTCGATTTTTTTCACATTTTTTTCACATTTGCACAGGATTTGTGGCTTTTTTTTTTTGTTTTCGTTTTCGTTTAAAGACTTTTTATGATACCGTCGCATCTGTTTGGAAAATGTTTAACACTTGTAGTGCGGTTTAAGAACAAGTTGCGAACACGGTAAGGGAGCGTGCAGCTTAGTCTAACTGACTGAAGCACGCCCACTAAAAAATCAGCAGCGAATAAAAAAAGTAAATTACCTAAAGAAATCACCAAAATAAAGAAGGATAGAAAAAGCAGAAGTTCCAATTTGACGAAATTTACTCAGCTGCAGTTGCACTATATAAATTAGCTTCATCGGTGCCATATATTTACGATCTAGCTACAAAATATGGTACATATATCTTCCTATAAGCCTTCTCAGCGAAATTATTTTATATGTGTGCGAGGATAACCATGAAAGTATTTCTTTTTTTTTAGGTATTAAAATAATTTTATTAACATTTTTAAAAAACATTTTGAATGTACTTTTGATATAGTTTAATATTTCCTCTCTCTCTCTCTCTCTCTCTCTCTCTCTCTCTTACATTCCAAATATTCTTAAGGAATTACATTTTTTTCAATGAAATGCGAATGTCGTTTTGCAACTCACATGTAAACGGCATAAAAAACTATTTTTCCAGTATGAATACAGCTGAATCAAATCACAGAATCAAATTCATTAAATATTTTTAATTAATCTAACCACAACTTGGAATACATCACAGTTGTTTTTTTCACAGATTACGCGTTACTGGTGTTGTACTGTCAAAGACTTACACCGCAACAACGTCTCCAAATTATTCAGCTGTATTACGAAAATCAGCGTTTAGCGAACAATCACACATATAATGTGCATCATCGACCTTCCGAGGCCATTATTGCCAATACCATCCGCAAAATTGAGTCGCAGTCAACTTAGCGAATTTTACGACAGGATCTTGATTCAAACAAAGGCTTACAAAATCCAACTCGTTCAAGAATTGAAGCCGCTAGACTTGAATTTAAGCTTTCAATTCAGTCAATGGGCTTTACAAGAGCTCAATGAAGATCAGCTGTTTTAACGCCAATTTTTGTTCAGTGATGAGGCACATTTGTGGCTGAATATATACCCGAAGAGATTCTCTAACAACCGTTACATCCACAAAATTGCACTGTTTGATGTGCTTTATGATCTGGTGGAATTATCAGTCCGTATTTCTATTAAAATGAGGCCGGACAGAACATATCCGTCAATGGCGAGCGCTACCGCACCATAATAAAGGACTTTTTGTTGCCTCAAATTAAAGCCTGTGATGTCGGCGATATTAGATTTCAGCAAGACGGTGCTACGGCACAAACAGCGCGCGAAACAATAAGTTTATTGAGAAATTTTTTTGTTGAGCACCTAATTTAGAGTTTCGGTCCTGTCAACTGACCGCCTAAATCATCACACCTCTGGATTTTTTCTTCGTTGTTATGTGAAGTCAAAAGTCTTCGTCGATAAGCAAACTACGATTCAAGACCGGTAGCAATGCTGGAAAGAGTGATCGAAAATACCCTACATGACATTATCTTTAATGACATTATCTTTAAAAAGTAAATGTCAGAGATTGTTCTTTCGGATCATAATAAATAGTCCGACATCCAATTCTATTTTAAGTGTTTTATTTAAAATTTTAAAAAAATATATAAATGCGGAATAGGGACTACTGTTTGTTCTCAGCACATATAAATACGAATCAACAAGCCACTTTAAATAAAGCCTTGATTACAGTTTAAAATATTTTCTATGAAAAATATTTTCTATGTTTGCGTTGGAACCAATTTCCAAAGTATTTTTTTACTTATTGATTGGGATACCTCCAAAACCTCTGCAGGTGTATAAAACTGTTATATAAGCAAGTTTTTTTTTTTTTTTTTTGTTTTATTGGATAGCAGGGAATAAAAGGAAGTCTTAGGATGATTGGAAAAGAAGGGCCTTATGGCGAACGATCGTATGAATTGGATGTTTCAAGTGCTTAAAAAAATTATTGGTAAATTATCAATAAATTCAAAAAGAAAAAATAGACTATTCCAAAATGTTAAAATGCTTCCGAAATGAGAAGGACTATGAAAAAATAGTATATTTTTTCTTTAAACAAAGCTATGGAAATTTTGAACGAAGAATAAATGAAGACCAACATCTATGCATGACAATGACCGATGAACGATATGAAATAAATTCCGTGAACATAATCAGTTCATTCATTAGTTTAAATGTGAACTATTTGTTCTTCAACACCTCGATTATAACTTACCTCAATTATAAGTCTTACTTGTTTCTTACAAGGGCTACTATTTATATTTCGGAATTCTGCAACCCTGGTGTTATCACGACAAATCAGACAACAGCATCTAGGAAAAAATGGATTAAACTTTGCGATATTTTTTCTCAACGAAAGTGCATTAATGAATTTAATTCATTAAATGATGAATACAACCGAGAACTCCTTTCGCTCAAGAATAAATTTGGTGAAGTTCGTCCAAAATCAGTTGTTGCGACACAAATCATCCACCCTGTATATGGATCGACATATCGTTTCATACTAATGCCTTGGGCATTAGTATGAAAAGCATAAACAAAATATTGCATAAACATTTGGATGCCAAAATATTTGCACTGAAAATGATTTTAAAATGCCTATAAGGAAGAGCTATGTATGAAAATTAGTTCTGGTTGAATGCAATGTTCTTAGTGAAGAATATATTGAAAAAAAAAAATACAACGAATTTCAATGATAAATACACTCCTCGCCACTTGAATGGGCATCCCTGTATACTCTCATAACTAGAGAGCAGAATCATAAAATAACGGCATTTTTGCATGTTATCTTTGTGCAACTATTCTTCTCTCTGTGTGACAAAGTGCAAGTTTTGCAAATGATCCGTTATATGTTTTTTTTTCACCTTATGTTAGCATTCGTTGAAATTTAGACAACATTTTTGCACCACTTGAATAGAAGATGCATTTAGTTTGATCGTTATCTCTGGCACGTGGACTCAAATTTTTCGTGGATCGAATTTCAGTTTTTGTTAATTTTGACTATTTAATTTTAAGAAAATATAAAATGGATCGGGAAAAATCCTTAACCGAGACGGAAAAAGGACAAATTAAAACTTAGAAGGACACTGGACGCTCTATTGCCAAAATTGCTAAGAAAATCGAGAGGAGCGGACACGTTATATCCATATTTTTAAGTAATGAGTCAAAATTTTTTAAAAAACATGAAAGGCCGAGGCACACAGTATGCTTACTAACGTTTTGGCAAAAATCAGAGAAAAATGTGGTATCATGGCAAGTCTCACAATTCGAATGCTAAGCATATAAAAAGATCAAAAATCAAGAAGAAGCCACTCCATAATCCAGTGCGAAAAGCGCAACGCCTTAGTTTTGGTCGCGCAATTGTAACCTGGACTTCGGAGTGGCATCACGTGGTCTTCTCAGGCGAAAATAAATTTTAAGCAAAGAAACTCATCATTTGGGCCGGTTCCATAGCAGAGTAGCAGGTGTGATGGTATGGAGGGCCATTTCGTATTATGGCAACTGCAAATTAAAATTTTTATCTACCACAATGATTGCGTTGTCTTAAAATGGTATATTGAAAGAGGACTTTTCATACTTTCACAACCTTTATGGACCTCGGCCGTTGATTTATCAATATGATTATGGTTTACACGACAAGTATACGGATCGGGACAACAATATTCGACTATACCCGAACTAACTCAAGCCAACGAATTAGCTTGGAGCTAAATTTAGAGCTAAATTATTTGGCTAATTTGTATGCATCCCTTCCAATGCATCCCTTGGAGCAGAAAGGTGGCTCAACATACTATACAAAATTTTTTTCTATATATAAAATACTCCATTTTGCTTAAATTTAAGTAATGTTTGTGTTAAAAAAAGTCAGATTTCTCTAAAATGTATTTTTCGTTAAAGTGTCCTATTCAAGTGGCGTAAAACTAGGACCCCGCATTTTGCCTGTTTTTGGTTAATAATTTTTTGTTAATTCTTAAAGCCCTAGCATTAAATCTTCGTTCTGGTCACATGGCAACAATTAAATGAACTTTAATTTTAAAAAAAAAGTCCCTTGCATGCTTGGTTTGGGAGCAGTGGGCGATAAAAACAGACTTAATGGCTGTCCTATTCAAGATAGTATTTCTCTTGAAAAGCTAGCATCGTTATTATATACTAGTGTTATTTTATTAGGGCTCACAGATTTTTAAAACTTTTAGATTTTCTCTAATATCTGGCTATAAGCTTCTTAAGTTAACTTATATGTATTTGACGCCCACAACTGCGTCGCTCTAATCCAAAAACAAACGAAATCTAAAGAAAAAAAAATATATATATATATATATATATATATATATATATATATATATGCGTCAAGTATTTAATTCTTTAGCAAACTGACAAACAATTCACCAAAAGACAGCCCAATAAGAAAAATAGAAAGAAGACGACAGCAAAGCTAAGAAAAAGTTGTCATTTTTCTCTACAATAACAAAAAGTCAACTAGAAATAAAACGAAGGACTACGACGGAGGAGTTGAGGAGTACATACCAATATATACTTACTTTAGGAAAGAAAATCAAGTGGCAGGCGGGACGACGTATTACAAAAAGTAGCACATAAATAAAATGAAAAATCTACTGCCAACAAAATGCAGTAGACTCAACTCGAGTTGAGTCGAGTGGACTAGAGTCGAACTGAACTAAAAACGTACATGGACATGGAACTCCGAAAAGCAGTAACTACTCCCAACAGCAGCAGTGGCAGCAGTTACTAAATAAAAGAAGCAAGTGGAAGCGAGAAAGAATACCTAAATACACGGTGAGCTGGGGAGGGTGTACGTGTATGACGGTTGCCTACCATCGAAGCATGTTCTGGGCAGCGCCCACTAAACAAGTACATAAGCAATAGACACATAATGTAGGGTATCTGGGCGCTGGCGCATGCGCACACAAAACTGAATCGCAACACTGTAGGCGACCGCCACCTCAATCAAGGCGGTATGTACACCAGCACAAAAAGTGGGTGTACATGGATGGCTGACTCCATGCCTTCCATGACTTCCTTCGTTCGACTTCGTCGTTCGAGTGGCAGTAATAAACCAGAGAAAAATTATAAAGTTCAGCAAGCAGTTGAGAACCAACTGGAATTCTTAAAATGTAAATTTAATGAGCAAAAAATTAGTAAAGTCGTCATCAACGCATCCAGTACGTATAGGCAGTAGGCGAGAGACAAGTCCATGTTCAGCAGAGTACGAGTACAGAGCGTTCAGCAATTCAGGAACGAACCAAACATGGCTCGAAGAAAATTTACTAGGAAACCAATTAAAGACGTTCGTCTCTCTGTGTGTCCGTCTGTCTGTCTTCCATCGCCAGCGGAGTTGCTCAGTAAAGTAACCAAGTAAACACCACTGCCGGACAATGAAGAAGATGGTGGTGATGCCCATAAATATGTCAAAATGGTTTTTCTGCAGCGAATTTTTCTTTAATTTTTTTTTTTTTTTTTTTTGCCTTGTGTGTGAATTTCTTTTCATTTCATTTTATTTTTTTGTTTGTTTTTTAACTCTCGTGCGCTCCAAGTTTTTATTTATGCGAGACTAAATTGCAACAAAATACTTTATTTAGTTATCTGTGTTCATGTTTACACATTCGTATAGCCACTAAAAATCACAGCAAAGTGTGTAGAAACTTGAATAGCGAGGCGACAGGGGTAGCGTACTGATTGGCTGTTCTTATTGGACAAAAAAGGCGAAAAAAAACCACCATCTATTGTTGTTGTTTGTTTTTGTTATTGTGGTTTTAATATGCTCTGACACAACAATTTGACAGAAGAGTTTACAGTAGGAGAAAATTGCGAATTTGTCGATAAAGATTTCATCAGAGTTCAGAAGTGTTGAGTTTTCCAATTTCGCGGGCTACGTACATGCGATTTTTCATTTATTTTTTTTTAATGTTGTTACACATGTTCCCAACATATCTTGACATGATCAGCCATTTTGCATTTTTAGTTTGTTTTTCACAGACATAAAGGTTAGACGTGTTTTGGTGTGCTTACCGATTTTTTGCTGTCGAGAAAAAATGGATCAAAGAATCTGTATTAAATAGTGACTGTGGCATTTGGAGCAACTTTGAGCAAAAAAAAAAAACTTTATATTAGTGGTACAAGCTGTTCACATAAGGTCGAGCAGATATAAATGACGATGCCCGCCCTGGACGGACAAGTACGTCAACAACCGATGAAAACGTTGAAACAGTGAAGAAAGTTGTGATGGAGAATAGTCGAATTAGAGAATTCCTGATATAGGTTGGCTCATGACATCCAATTTGGGCATGAAACTTGTGATAGCGAAATTTGTTCCGAAATTGCTAAATTTGGACCAAAAGAACTGTCGCATGAGCATCGATCAGGAGCTGTAGAATGACGTGAACGAGGATCCAGATTTGCTCGAAAGGTTCACAACTGGTGACGAAACATGGATATATAGTTATGACATCGAAACCAATGCCCAATCATACCAATGGAAGCGACCAGAAGAGCCAGACCGAATAAACCACGCCAAGTTCGGTCAAATGTTAAGGGTTGGATCAATATTACAAATTTTTGGCACCCTGCGACTTTTTCTGTTTCCCAAAACTGAAATGACCCTTGAAAGGGCGATGTTCGGCCACAATTGAGGAGATAAAGACCACATCGCTGGAAGAGCCCAAGGCCTATCCCAAAAAGCTCATATCAGAAATGCGATTTCCGATATTGTACTCATAGTTAAATGAGTACAAGTTTGTGAATACAACTATTTATAAGTATCTGTTTGGAATTAAATTTTTATGATACTCGTATGCCCTTACCTCTGCTAGTATCTGGTCTATTTTACGGATGTTGTTAAATAAAGCGTTTCTTTCTAATATTTATTTGAATTTTTCTAAAAAATGACACAACTAGTTCTAGCCGAACCTCTCCTGAAAATGACACTAAAAATCGACTTGGTGACACATCCAGTTATCATCCAATTGTTCTACGAAAACATTTAAAGGAAACTCATGGACTCAACAAAAATTTGAAAAATAATCCAGATTATCGGCAGTAAGAAACATTGGGCTGCCGTAATATAAGCTACTCGAATGAAGAAGAACAGATTGCTCATTCTACAGGTCCACTAGTTTTTCAAAAGGTAAACAAACTGGGGCTGACGTCACAGAGTCTCAAAGCTATTAACAGCTGTGAGTTTATAAGAAATTATACAAAAAAAAAGGGGAGAGGGGTTTTGTGATGGGTTTAAATACCACTAGTAGATGTGTATGAAGCGACCAACTATAAGATGCCACAATATCGAATTTCAAGTTGATATTGACGTTTTTCATACAAATTCATAAAAGTGAGCTTTGGATGGGAAAGAAAAATTAAACAAAGAGTTTAAAGTTTTTTTAAAAATAATGAGCTCTTCAAACCAAAAATTTAGCGAATATCCAATGACACTGTCTTTGGGAACGTGATATCCAAACATAACCTCATGATGTCTACTTTATGTTTCAATAAAAGTTTCAAAAATTAAAAAAAAAAACATTTTTTTATTTAAAAATCAAATTCGGCGCAAATCCTATACAACTTTATTGGGTTGACAAACTTTAATTTTCAAGATTTTATTAGGTTATGCGGTACTCATCGCTCCAGCCAGGCGCTTTCCTGGTCACTATACTGTTGATCCGAAGCGATCCGAAATAGCTTACCATTTCTTCGATAACTGTTTTTTCATTGAAGGCAAAAAAGTAAAGAGGAACATTATCTACGAATTTCACCATCATACATCTGGTAACATTTTGTCAATCACCCATAAAATAAGCTCTCGCCAGCTCTCGAAGTGAATGCAACAGATGGCCACAAAGTTAATAGGCAAACAAATCTGTTTTTCCACATAGTTCTACAGTCAGTAGCTAGAGCGGTAAGATTGGGTCTTTTGGACGGAAAAACATTTTTTTAAATTATTTAAACTGCTGAAAACGGTGTTTAATAATATTGTACAGACGAACGATTGGTTCGACGTTACAGAAGAAGCATATCGAAGAAGAACCCGAATTGGAAATTAAAAAGGTCATCTTCTGCTCTGGAACATAGGTATACATTTTACGATTCAAAAATTAAACTAAAAGTAAAATGAATAAATTAAAAATTGAAATACTAAAAAATTATATCTAAGTTTTATTTGTGTTCTTATTTTTGCAAGCGAACTTAGAGCGTAAACAAGTTTTAATTGCGAAAAATCTTTCTAAAAATAATAATTTGAATTAGTTTTCAGCATCGTTTATAGTATACGAGTATATCATCCATCGATGCAAATAACAACACTTTTTACTTATTTTTACTTCATTCTTTACTTCATTCTTACTTTGTGCCGGATAATGTGTTTTTGCGGCAGTTCTACTTTATTATTTTAACGTGAAGGGAAGGAAGGGATATTTGCTTCGAATTGCGAATGACAATGAAATGTGGATCCATACGACAATCCCAAAAAGTCATGAGTTAACCCGCCCAACCAACAACGGCGAAACCAGCCATGCTTGGATCCAATATTATGCTCTGTATTCGAAATGTGGATCCATACGACAATCCCAAAAAGTCATGAGTTAAACCCGCCCAACCAACAACGGCGAATCCAGCCATGCTTGGATCCAATATTATGCTCTGTATTTGAAATGTGAATCCACACGACAATCCCAAAAACTCATGAGTTAAACCCGCCCAACCAACAACGGTGAATCCAGCCATGCTTGGATCCAATATTATGCTCTGTATTTGAAATGTGGATCCGTACGACAATCCCAAAAAGTCATGAGTTAACCCGCCCAACCAACAACGGCGAAACCAGCCATGCTTGGATCCAATATTATGCTCTGTATTCGAAATGTGGATCCATACGACAATCCCAAAAAGTCATGAGTTAAACCCGCCCAACCAACAACGGCGAATCCAGCCATGCTTGGATCCAATATTATGCTCTGTATTTGAAATGTGGATCCACACGACAATCCCAAAAAGTCATGAGTTAAACCCGCCCAACCAACAACGGCGAATCCAGCCATGCTTGGATCCAATATTATGCTCTGTATTCGAAATGTGGATCCATACGACAATCCCAAAAAGTCATGAGTTAAACCCGCCCAACCAACAACGGCGAATCCAGCCATGCTTGGATCCAATATTATGCTCTGTATTTGAAATGTGGATCCACACGACAATCCCAAAAACTCATGAGTTAAACCCGCCCAACCAACAACGGCGAATCCAGCCATGCTTGGATCCAATATTATGCTCTGTATTTGAAATGTGGATCCACACGACAATCCCAAAAAGTCATGAGTTAAACCCGCCCAACCAACAACGGCGAATCCAGCCATACTCGGTTTCAATATTATGCTCTGTATTTTGTCGATGTAGTCCACTATAAGCTAACCAAAACCCAATGACGAGAGATGTGTTTGGGTCAAGTATTGAAGAAAAAATGACCGCAATTCGAGCAGATCACCAAAATTCTCGACTGTGTGCAAAGCTATTTAAAATCACATTGAAAACGCTCCTTTCGATTACCACTTGTCCGATCAAATAATTTTGGACTGACTGTGCAGAACTCTCGTAACTACGATGAAACCAAACATTGGGTCGATTCTTGGATTGCTTCTAAAGACGAGTCGTTCCTCCGACGCGCAATCTGTATACTGCCAGAAAGATGGGAAAAGGTAGTGGCTAGCTAATCTATTTGTAACCATTTTTGCAAAATAAAGCCTCAAATTACGAAAAAAAAGAAACATTACTAATTAATTCAAACTTCTAATATATATTTTTATTTAGTAGAAGCATATAAGAACGTTTGATAAAAAGCAAGCGGTCCGATTGGGGTCTATATGGACCATTTTGTAAGGATTAACATAAGATACTCTATATGTATTTGAATTTTCTAGCCTAATTAAGAACAAAAATAGAAAAAAATTAATACAAAAAATTAAAAATGGTGGACAAAATTGTACGAGGGCTAACCCTCGGTGTGACAGTGCCTGAAGTAGGCGTACCGCTGCACATAATAATATTGGAGATTCGCGAGGGCAAACCTGAATATTTTCCGTCCGGAGATATATGCGGCACGTCAAATGTCTAGGTTGCCGTATACGATGTTTCCCACTCCCAGATTTGGAAATAATCGGCAATAAGATACAGAGCACCCCGAAGTGGAACGTTTCGAGTAAGTAAAACTCAAGGGTATAGAGCGCACCGGATAAGTTGGTCTTGAAAAGCTGGAAATGAAGACATTGCATAGCATGAGCTGGATCAATTGGATGGCGGCACCATTTACATTGATCGATGGATATCAGCACCTGTACCAATTAACAAATAGTAGTTTTGTATAAGAAATTCAATTATTTCTTTATAACAACATTTTGCGATAAAGTCAAAAAAAAAAAAAAATTTGATTTGGTGTCGGCTTTAAATGGTTTATTCTTAAAGCAAATCGAGCTATCAAATAAATGCTTTGTTATGCCAGTTTATGGAGGAATAAAATGATTTGAGAAATTATAAAGTAACATTGGGCTGACATAATATAAGTTACTGCAAGCTCGCAATCTAGACCAAACACGCCCTTCCATTAAATTTTTGAATCACTTTCAATGCTCAAAAACGCTCATTAGAAATCAAAGACGTAATTTAAAAACAATAAAATAATACTTGTATATAACAAAACACCAAAAAAAATAAATATCGATAACAAACGCAGCAAGCACGATGCTAAAGAGAGAAAACAATTAAACTAGCTGTGAATTATTAACATCCATTTAAAAACTGTTTGGGCTTGTAACTCACATCTAGTTTTACCTTACTTCATTGTATGTTATGAAATTTATACTTTTGATGTCGGCCTCGCAAAGGATCATAATGGCCAATGTGTGACCTTCTATTGATCAGTCGAAGTTTTTTCACTAATAATTAATTAATTAATATGGATGCCTCTATTTGACGTAGTTGAATAAGTTTTGACTCATATGTTATTGATCTTCACTAATGGAATTTACCGAAAATTAGTTTTTTGTCGATTTGAAAAAAAAAATTCATTGTGGCCGTCGCTACACTTGTAGTGACATTTCGAACGGATGTCAGAGACAAATATTACAAATTGGAAAAAGTTTAATAACTTCGAAAATAGTCCAGTTATTATCTTTCTTTCTGTAAGGACAATAATGGAAGTCTGGTTACAGATGCACAGGAATCACTGAGACTATGGAGAAGTCACTTCTCTAATCTACTTGGGGGCGATGAAGAGAATAATACCGCCGATAGAGAAGCGTACATAGAACCACCAATTGATGATGGCTCTCTTGTAGAGCCACCGGATTATAACGAGGTCGACTCAGTAATTAAAAAGCTGAAGAACAACAAAGCTGCAGGCTCCGATGAGTTGCCAGCTGAGTTATTCAAGACCGGTGGCGAAAATTTGGTAAGGCGTATGCACCGAGTCTTATGCAAAATATGGTCCGATGAATGCATGCCCAACGATTGGAATCTCAGTGTGCTTTGAGACCCCGCTGTCTGCGCGAACTACCGGCGAATAAGTCTCCTTTCAATAGGATACAAAATTCTGTCCCGCGTATTGTGTAAACGGCTGGAGCCACACACGAATGCACTGATAGACCAGTATCAGTGCGGCTTCAGACCAAAGAGGTCGACCAGTGACCAAATTTTCACTTTACGCCAAATCCTGGAGAAGACCCATGAGTACAATAAAAACACACACAACCTATTTGTCGATTATAAGGCCGCTTTCGACACGCCGATAAGAACGAAGTTCTTCAACGCAATATCTGAGCTTGGTATCCCAGCAAAGATCGTTCGTCTTTGCATTATGACGCTCTCACACACCCAAAGCGTCGTCAGAGTAGGAAAAAACCTCTCCGAACCCTTTAATACCAAAAGAGGTTTCAGACAGGGTGATGCTTTATCGTGCGACTTTTCAATCTCTTGATTGAGTACATCCTAGGCCAATGCTTACACGTAGAACGATCGGGCACTATCTTCCATAAGGAAGTGCTGCTACTCGCATATGCTGATGACATAGGCATCTACGAACGTCGAGTAAGCAGGGCGTTCTCGGAGATTGAGAAATAGTCATGTCTCATGGGCCTAGCGGTGAACGAGGACAAGACGAAGTTCTTGGTGTCCACTCGCAGACCATCAGCGCGTCTTGGACGGTATGTGAGTATGGAGAATTTCAACTTCAACGTTGTAGAAAACTTTGTCTATCTTGGAACAGAAATTACCAGCGACAACAATGTTAGCCGAGAGATCAGACGAAGAATCACGCTTGCTAATCGTTGCTACTTTGGTCTCAGCATGCAAATTAGAAGTGGAGCCCTCTCTCGAACAACGAAGATAAAAATCTATAAGACACTGATAATCCCGGTCCTGCGGTAAGGCGCAGAAGCATGGACACTGACATCAAGGGATATAGCGTCTTTAGGAGTGTTCAAGAGAAAGATTCTTCGTAGGATTTTTGGTCCCCTAGAGTTTGCGTCGAGTTTAGGACCCTTATGAACCATGAGCTGTATGAGCTGTATGATGAGGTTCACATAGTCCAGCGCATTAAATTCCAGCGGCTGCACTGAGCTGGTCACCTCATCCGGAGGAACCCCGAAGCTCCAGCACTAAAGGTTTACGACGGAAACCTGAACTTGATTGGTGGACGGCGTCAGAGAGGACGTCCGAGCTTAAGATAGCAAGATCAGGTCTATGATGACCTGAAGAAGCTCCGGATTACCAGCGACTTTCGCCGGCGCGCACTAAACTACACCGAAAGGTGCGCTTTCCTACGTGCGGCCTTGACCGATAGACGGTTGTAAGTAAGTAAGTATTACAGGAAAAAAAAAACTAGGAAAAATTCGTAACTCTAATTGTTATAGAAGACTCCACAAATCTAGAAAAAAAAACCGTCAGTGTGGGGTTATCTTGTACCTTGTTAACTATTGACAATATCGAAATTTTGATGAAGGAAAAAAGAATGTTCAAGAAATTTACTAAAAACAAGAAAAACCGCTGCAGTCTAGTGAGCTCGAGATACCAGACAACTTGTTTAAGGTTCGTTATATGAGAACTAATTAAAAATAAATACACTAATAATTGTTCATACAAAAACTATACAATTGGGTGGTTGCAACTACTACAAAAAAAAATGGAAAAAAGTGATAAGTCAAGAGAAATGATACCTACACTTTTCGAACATTTCAAGTTAATATTGACAAAATAATAAAAAAAAAAACCAAAATTAGGGTTTAAAATTTTTTTTTACAAATCTAGGATATAAAACGGGAATAAACCCGGAACTGTTAACCGAAATTAACCGTTCCAAATTGATAACCGAAACCGAAGCCGGAACCGATGTTTCAATATTTTTAAACAACCATTTATCAAAATAAAATACTCGTAAAATAAAGTCAAAGAACCGTACCGTAACCAAAACGTACCGGTATAGTTTCGGTTTTCACTTGCCAAGTGTTTAAGTGTCAAGTGTATTATGAATCCGCTTAGGATTTGGCAAAAACATTTCATACAAAATTCGAAAAGTGGGCGGTGGCTTTGTATGGTGGTTAACCTTAAAATTGGTCGTGACGTACTAGTTGTGGCACATGTACAGCCTAGGAACGTAGGAAGTAACCACATCCGATTTCAAATCGATATCTTAAAAACTGTGGGGACAGACAGACGGACATGGCTAGTTCGAATCATCTCATATGATCGAGAATATATAAATAATTTATGGAGTCTCGTTTAATTCGAATTCCGTGACAAAATTATAATACTATTGACACTTTGTGTGAAGTGTATAGAATTTTAAGTATGTTTGTATGTACTTTCTCTTGAATATTTGACCGGTATCGGTATAACGAAAGTAAAATCTAAGAACCGTACTGAAACCGACAGTAATTGGAAGCGGTACAGTACCTTACACCGGAACATAATTCTTAAAACCGTACCAAAACACTTTGTGTAAAACACATTTTAATACGAAAACAATAAGTTGGCGAAAGCAGTAAGTAGACAAGGGTAGCAGCAGAACGCAGTCTTGGAATGATCTTAATACCTAAAAGAAAGAAGTATCTTAATTTCAATGTTTGCTCTTCTTTGTTTTTCTCATGATACCATTGTAACGTTGCACAATTCATTCTTATGGCCGTATGACACACGAACACAATCAGCAAATTTTTCCCCTTCATTGCTCTGGGATTTTAAACACGACAGAGACCTTGCGAAAGGAATAGCTATATACATACAGCAACATTTTTCATATCGACTCCTATAGGTCACACTTGACTTTTGTTTATGTTTCATTTAAAATATACAGAATATGCATTGAGTATATTCACCATTTGCGCATGACATGCCAAAAGAACTGTCTTTGCATTATTCAGTATTGTTCTCTTTTCTTGTTTTATTGTGCACTAGTACACTTTTTGTGTAAAGAATGACCGAAAGAAGAAATAATCCAAAGCACCATAAAAATATAGATAAATACACTAACGAACTCTTGGTACTTTGTCATTTTTGAGTCTAGAGTTGTCTAATCTTTCGCATAGATGCTCATATTAATATGGTAATTTTCCTAATTATTGTCCTCTTGGTTTTCGTTTCACTTTTTGTTGAAACTATATTTCAACCTCTCGCACCTGGAGAATGTTTGCTTTGTTTATTTTCTGATCTGATCTAACAGCAAGGAAGGGGTATTCGTGAGTCATACGGCCATTAAGGACTTAAGAAAAGTTTCTTAAAATCTTCTTCTGCAACGGCTTCAATGAGTGGAATATATGCTGATACTTTATAATAGTGCTCACACTTTTGCGGTGGTTGGATGGTTCTATATTTTTTTCGTTAAGCAGATCCCGAATCAGCTGCAAATTAGGCAGAAAATTTCAAGATTTCTATTTCAGACGTCTCTCATTTATTACAGTTAAAATTTTGTACCAAATAGAATCCTTCGAATTTTTGCATGTATTTCAAAACTTTGTTCATACTGTCCAAGTTTTGTAATGCTCTCAATTTTGATCGGAAACAGTATGCCGACCCTAATAAAGACTTTCTAAAAAAAACTTCAAAAACGCATACCGAGGAAAAGTATCCATTCAAAAATTTTTTGAGTCTAATCTCGAGTTCTGCAGACCAACATCTGTAAGAAAAAATATGACATCAAAAAATATTGTTGTAATAAAAAAAAAATGCTTTTGGGGAGGAACGTTCCGCAGTCCTCACCCGTGGATCCGCCAGTGGAATATTTTACTTAAATTTACGTAAGATACAACAAATTTGGCGTTTCTAGCGTAATTAACAAAAAAAAAAAAACAAAAACAAATTTTCTAACAAAAACTTAAAAGTGGGGCCCTTAAAGGGGGGTTGGCAAGTTCATTTAACACTAGTTATCTGAAGAGGGAAAGGAAATTAGTTTTGAAGTCTTCATCTCTTAGAGATCTTTTCGTTCAAACAGACGGTCGGACGAACTGACAGACGGACATGTCTATATCGACTCGTCTTTCGATGATAATCTAAAACATATATTCTTTAAAGGGTCTGTAATTCCGCCTGCTTTCTTTTTTGTCTTCACATAGAGTCTAAAAATCAACAGAGTTGTAGAATGTTTGAAATTTGCGCTTTACATTTCCACCAAATCTCATCCAACAGCGTTGAAAACGTGAGATATAACGAATTTGATTTTTATCTCATATTTTCGGGGTGGTGAAGCACCCACTGTTCGAGTGGATCCTACTAATACGTATCATTCAAGTATCGTTTCACTAAAATAAAATCAAATTTTAGGCCATAATTAAACAAAGACTTTCGAATAAACTTGTAAATAGTTGCACTAGTGAAAAATAGTGGAGAAACCTTTTTGTTGTATTTAATTATAGTATAATTCATCCCCATTAATTTCCTTTTTACATCGTAGTCCAACTTCTAAAAGTTTTTTTTTTTTGCATTTCCATTGTTTAACTCGAACGTTGGAAAAAATGTTTCAAGAAGTGAAGATTTATGTGATCAAAATATGGAAAATTATTACTTTTTTAATAGCGATTTTCTCGGAAACGGTTCCACTTAAAAATAAGGTTGCGTAATTTGTATAACCTGTACCCATAGGGTAAATGAGTATATGAAATTTGTGCAAATGTATGTAAATAGCAAAAGGAGGTGGCAGAACCTTTATAGTATATATATTCTTAATCAGAATCGGAAGACGAATCGAGATAGACATGTCCGTCTATCCGTCTGACCATATTTTTGTACAAACAGATTTCATTTGCTTCAAATTGAAATTTTCCTCTTCCGATAATTAGTATTAAATGAACATGCCAAGGGTAGCCCCCATACAAACCTGATCCCATTTTAAAGGTTTTGTTTGCAAATTTTTTTTGGTTTTGTTGCTAATTACGCTAGAAACGCAAAATGCAATGTGCATCTTACGTAAATCCTAATAAAATATACATATATCTAATAGATCTCGAGTATATTTTATACATACAAACTTACCGACCAAATTTAAATTTTGGTATGAAATTTGTTGTTTTTTTTTTTCGAATTTACTTTTGCTAAATCTTAACGAAAGTGAGAACCGGAACAGGTTTGTATGTCTTATAAGAGTAGACTACGAAATATTTCGTCTATTTAGAAAAATTGTATACCTTTGCAAGTTTTTAATCGATTCTTTTTATACTATTCACGCAGAGTTTGAATAGTATTATCAGTTTGTCTGAAAGTTTGTAACTCGACGAGACGAGTCGATCTAGCTATGTCCGTCTGTCTGTCTGCCTGTCCGTCCGCCTGTATGTTGTTGCGCATGTTTTGGAGACTAAATTTTATGCTATGGAGTTTAAAATTTACAGATACACTTCTTTTTATTGCAGTTTAATAGAATATCAAGATTGATTCGCCACGCCCACTTTTTGGGGTAGCCCCTATTTGTGATCGATTTCTGCTTAGAAAACTTTTAAAGAAGTTCAAACCTAAGTACGTAAACCGCTTTTACCTAAATTTCTCTATTAAGCAAAGAAATAGCTCGGTCTCTTTGTTGTGCAACAGTTTCTTTGCTTTTAAGTGCTCAATTCCATAGTACTCGGACAGTTAAGTACAATATGAAGTGTGCGAAGAAGATCTTCACAAGTAAAAGGAACAAAAAAGAAATGAAAAAAAAATTCTCAAAGATACTTGATGTTGAAACTGAAATATTTCCTTGCCAGCTTTATTTACACCAAATGCCATAATGGTGGCGCGGCCGTGGCAAGCAGCAGGACGAAAATGAAAGAAGCAATATGCCAGGCAACGGCAACGGCAGACAAACAGGCGGACAATGGAGAGCCGAACACGAGTTCAAGCAAGCGAAAAAACAACAATTGAACAAAAAAGATAAACAGACAAACAAGTGGACAAACGGACGGACCAGCGGACAGTTGAAGAGTCAAATGGATGGACAGCCGGGCGGACGGACGGACGGACAGACGGAATCCTACATACCACGTATGAATAGAGACAGACAGGCAGGCATGCAACCATTTTGGAAACCCGTACTGACTAAAGCGGTAAACACATGTAATGTAAATTTCCACAGACAGACTTACAGACAGGCATAGGAGAAAGGGAGGCAGATGGATTGGATGGAGTAAAGTAAATGAAGCAAGACATATGCCAGCATACGCGCACGAATGAGTGAGTAAGTGAGTGAGTAGGCACAGCCAGGCCAAGCGTAGAAGAGAGAAAGCACTAGCACAAGAGAGCACAAATGAACCGGTTCGCATGCAGCAGCCAATCAGAACGCAGTAAATAGGCAATGCGCCAGGAGAGGCGTGCCGTGGCTAACGAATCCTGCGCATGTATGCGATTGCTGGAAACTGGTTAATTTAACGGAACGGCACAGCAGCGCAGCAGACGAGGCGACCGCCGCAGTTACGTTACGTTACTCAGTTGAGCATTGAAGTTGCGTACGTGCGGGTGTTGGACAACGCTTTAACTTTCTTATTCGATTTCGTGCCGTGATTTTTTTCGTTCCAATTGGAATGCGTGTTGAATTTTACGGAGTGCGACGCAACGGAACGGTGGTAATATAAAAAAAGGAAGATCATTTACTATACATTACCCATACATACATATTTATATATGTATATATTTATATAATCACAGTGCAACAAGACTCAGCAAAAAATCAAAAAAAAAAAAAATATGTAACCGAGTGCATTTGGAAATTTAATTAACTTGGACTGCGGCACTCTGTGGGCCAAAAGTAATTAAACGACAGCTGCTGTGACAGGTCACGCAGTCGACGCGCTTTGTTCAAGTTTAAAAATTAATTTATAAATGAAAAAATTAAAAAGAAATATTAGCGAAATATATTTAAATAAATTACTTTAAAGTGCAATCAAACAAATGAAGTAAATACATGCATAAGTGAAAGTGAAAAATGAATAATTAAAAATAAATGTCTGCATTTTTGCATATAACGCATATAAATTCCAACTAGATTCTACATATGTAGTGCATTTTCAAATTCGATTTAATCAAAAAAAAAAAAAAAAGGAATCGATTAAATTGTTTGTGTGTGTGACGCGTAACGCGTTCTTTGTGTTATGGAAAGTAACGCATTCGGCAATAGCCATTTGCCGTCGCAAGCATTAGTCGTACTCTCGGAGGCTGCTTCCGGTTTGCATGAGGCTTTGAGGGGACAACGTCCGTTTCCATCGAGAGTAAGTACAGCATTAAATATTAGGTATATACATATACATATATACAAATATAGGATCGCAATACATCATTAGAATGCCAATGACGCCTTTATACTTGCATACCGTGAAACACAAACTCTGAAGTTCGCTCGCTATTCAAAAATTAAAATCATAAACTGCTAAATCGGCTTCGTTGAATTTCAGCACAGTAGTAGTTTATTTGACCGCAATAAATCAGCACACCCATTTCGTATGCAGTCAGACAGTTCAGTCATGTCCAGTTCAGGCACTTTCTTCCCGTGTTATTGAACAGTGCCGGAGGCACATGCAACGGGTGCCTACTTAAAGTGGCCGTTAAATTTGTATTTATGAATTTTTTCCGTTTTTTAATTGAAACATTGTACAGGATAAAATCTAGACAGCTACCCTGCGACTTACCTCAGCGTCTTTATTTAAACCATAGATATGTAGGATTTGGACCTATGTAAAGTATTTTATTAGCATTAATGTCAGGCAAACCAAATTTGGAATTAGCAACAAAACCACAAGGAATTTTTCGACGTTCACCGAACGATCGGACGCACATATCCGTCATATATTGCCGCGATCGAAATGCTGATCGAAAAAATATATTCTTTATGACAAACTTAATGCACTCTTTTACCCTGTGGCTACAGTGTTTAACAGGTAAGAGCTACAATCCAGACATCTAAGTATATATTATTCGTATCACCTCGATGAAGAGTATATTCAAGAAGAGAGTTTAGATGAAATGTTATAACATTTTAGAGACAAGAATTAAAAAAATATTTCAATCAACTTATTTTTAAATACTTGAAAGTCTATATCCCTGCAGCGATTACTGTGTTGAAAAGCTATGAATGGAAGACTATATCTTCAATATTGTGGGAGTTATATAACATATTCCATAACCATTTTTGGCTATAATTGTCCAATTATGTCACGTAAAGAATCTGTACGCCTAATATGGAATCTCGAACTCTTATAGTCGCGAAAAAACAGTCACTTTTATGAGCAGAGGAAGAGACGGACAACCATGCCTAGATTGAGTAGCTTATGAGTATGTATACTTCATATACAATCTCCAACCTCTACTTCACTATGTATATAAAAAATATTTAGACAACTTAATGGATTATTATATTAGTGTCCAGAGTATAATTACCCTGCTTGATATATGCCGTGTGAAGGTCTTAGCTTAAATTAAGCAGAGGCACATTCAACTTCCTACAAATTTGGTCCGTTCTGATGAAGACTTTGTTAGTTTCATTGAAAGAGAAGTGAGACATACGGTGACCAATACTATTAATCTATTGAATAATTAAATTGTGATAGTCTACGGGATATTTGATGGTATACAGCCGATCTAAACGAAAACTTTGGAGATCTAAACATCGTATTGTGTTCATATGTGTTATACAAAGCTTTTATTTAATTTACAATTTACATTTTCCTTTCTTCGTTATTCATGTTTCATCCAGGGTCATGAAATAGCTCTATCTAAAAGTACCTCTAATCGGGGTTACACGGCGTCAAACGCGACTTAAAACTTGGAGCAAATACAGCATCCAT